>CM065669.1:2972002-2982002 GCA_033220385.1 Triplophysa yarkandensis | reverse complement strand
AGAAATGATTCAATAAATATACAATACAGAACATATTTTTCAAGTTTAAGCTGATAATTCACAGAATGGCCTATATAGGCAGCAAGGAAACAAACTAAGTTTTGGAACATGTGTTTTTGTGGTCTTCAACTCACAACTCAGTTTGGGCCCAAAGCCCAACCATTGCCTCACTCTTGAGCGTCTGGTCATGTAATGTTCCTCCTGCACTTTTAATACACAAACACACTTAAAAAATGACACACCAGCTTTCCTTTACTCAGTGGGAAAGTACCGGGAAAACGGAGGACGACCAAAAACCAGCCAAGAGTAACAAAAAACCATTTCCATTGAAAATTCGATTAGTTTTTGATTTCTTACAAGACAATATTTGACAAGTTATGTTTAACTTTACGTGTCTAACTGCACTAACACGGCTGTGCTAGGCATGCTGCTTTCGTCCTTTCTGCCCAAGCATTCGGATGCCAAGGAATCAGCTGCTCTTTGCTTGCGATGTCTCTCCTATGAGCATAAAAATAAGGGTAGTTTGAAAAATCATAAATTTCAGAAAACCCGGTGACGTCACGTCAAGCTTCTTTATGTTTTTAGAGGGTTTCAATGTAAAGGAAAAATGCGAGGATGCTGATTGGTTTGTTCATGTCACATGACCTGCCGTGCGCTTGCAGCATTCTTAAAAGTTGCGTCTGGAAAAATAGCGTGTCGCTTCCATTATGAGCGTGCATACCACTGTCTAAGTTTGCAAAAAACTGGAGCGCCTAAATGGTCAACGGTCCGTGATGAGTGATCGATTTCAGCACATGACAATCGTTCATCGCTGGAGTTCAATGACGGTGACCGCACCGACAAACCTACAGGACCAATATCCCACCATCACTGTCACGTCTACAGCTCGAAGGCCATTGCAGATCATTGAGGGCCACTAGCTGAGAGGCGTTATTAAAGATTAAGGGGCCGGAGATGGAGACAAATGTATAGACTGGATAGAGTTCGGCTCAAGGGACCCCCGCAAACACCCGTCGGAGTTTTAAACATCATCAGTTGGACAAATCTCCGACTATTGAAAGAAGAGAAACTGACAAATGGAGACAAAGAAAGAGCTTGCTTTTGGGTTATGGCCAATGGAGGGTCAGTGAGAGCGGAGGTGGGGATTCTGGCACTTGAATCACATTGAGCCATGACCACACAGCAATCCCTCGGTGTCGGAGAGAGACGCTAAAGAGAACTCCACTTCCTGATTTCCTCTCCAGCTGTTATCACCGCTCATGAAATCAGAGAGCCCTGGAGGAGGAGGTGGAAGGTGGAGAGGGGAGGTTAGCGAGCTCACGGCGCTGGCCCTGGACCCACCCAAGCGCTCGACATGATTGATGGCCCAATTATCAGGCCTCTGTTTATTGTGCTGCAGTTATTTATAACAGAGCTGAAGGTGCTGCGTTGAATGCTCCTCACAGTTCCACTCGACTTTAGTTAGTGTGTTTTCCACTCGTGCCAGAAAAACAACAAATATTTGACATTACATTACGGGAATACGGGCATAGGGAATGATCTGTCTTGGTTTTAGTTCGAATGGAAACATTGGGGTCGAAAGATACAAGCGAGCGAGGTGACCAATATATACATGATATAAAGTAATGACACCAAATAAGAGTTAATGCAAAAAACCCTTTTACCTTCTATTCTTTTAAAATTAGTCGTGTATTAGCCTGTAATGAAGCCACAGACAAGCGAGCATTATGAAGGCTGAATGCTGGAAGTCAGGACTCCAGCCAGCTCTCCATTTCTCCATCACGGGCGAGCGAGCGGGCGGGCGTGTATCGGAACGGGTGGATGAGTGACTGGGCTTCCGTCAGCAGGACATCATCAGGAGAGATTATCGAGCGACCTGATGACCTCAGGCCGGATTTAAGTTCCTCTTTGAAGGAGAGCTCATATCACAGCGGCCGGTGGACAAAGCGGCCGGTTAACACGGTCAGTCGGAAAATGGGAGAGTTCCAGAAATACCAGAGGAAACTCAGGCAGATCTTATTAAAAAAACATCTTATTTCAGAAATGCCTTAAAAGTTGTTTCTCCCCAAAGTCTCGGCTATCACAGGTTCCAATGAAAGAAATTTTGACTGGCACCTCAAAAGCTACTTGATGTTTAACGTTCGTGGAGGATGATGAATATGATGCGAAACAATTCATAAACACACAAAGATATGTTTTCCGTTGGCTATCGCAGACATGGCTGGCTAGGACCAAACCTCATATTTAGACAGGAAATCCTATTCTCATTACTACACTGTGATTCCCATTCGTTTACACTAACATGGAAAAAAGGTCGTATATTTTCCTGTAATGGGAATTGAATAAGAGGATGCTTCATTTACCTGTAATACCTAAACGGCTTATAACAGGCTAAAACTGAAAGTGACGCTGTTTGGGAAACATAAACCGAATTTGAAGCGAGTCCCGGGTCTGAATACATAAGCAGGGGTTCTTCCCGAAGCAGTTTGTTCCTCACTGACAGTAGTAGCATTGATGTCTGGGGCAAAGGTGTTACATCAGGACTGAGTAAACACGGGTCTGGCTAACTCGGCCTTCTATATGTACACACACAGATGACACTTCAACAGGAAAGGGGCTTGTTTGTGTGTGGTCAATAAAGCCAGAGCTTGACAAACACACATTTGCTCGGAGTGAATGCTTCACACTAGAAGAGCTGGGAAATGAATCCACCCCGACCTGGGAAACTAAACATTGCAAAATGAAGAGAGTGTTATCTAACAAATGACGTAACGTTCGAATAAAACTGTATCTTAAAATACTGTTGATAAGGCGTCACGGAGTGCAATGAGTTTAATTGCAAAGGCCAGGAAAAACGACTCACATTTTCGTAAAGTGAAATAAGAAAAATACTTAAGGTATAAGTGAAAAGAAGTTTATAGAGAATATACAAGAAACATAAAAATGCATCAAAAATGTAATCAAAAACATCTTTAATGCCCACTTAAAACAATCTTCACTTTTTTTAAAGCAGTATGGTCTTCCTTTCTTCTGCAGAATAAAATAGAAAATATTCTGATCACCATGACATGTGAATCCAAAAAGAAATTGATGTTTTTGGTTAACAACATTCTTCAGCAGAACGAAGTCATACGAGATTGCGGTCAGGGTTTGTAAAGAGGACAAGCCTTTCCCAATGATGCCGATCACATTCGCAACAGCACACTTTCACTCCCTTCTCTATCTTCCACACAAATGTGCTACAAATGGAGCCGGGAAGAGAAGCCTGACCCAGATGGCTCGACCGTTAGCCATCAAAGAAACGACCAAAAGCGGTACGCAACACACTTGCTCCAAACTCACACGCATGAGGGTGCAATTTATCCCAGCGTGATTCAAACCGGCCCTCCCGATGAGTCTGTTTAAACACGAATAGGAGTGGATGATGAAGTTAAATCACGATCACATGAATAAATCACATGAACTCCTCGACTAATCCCGTCATGCCTGCATTGCTCACGCCTTCCCGCAGAACAAAAAGAAATCGTTTGGAAATGGAGCGACCGTGAAGCTATAGCTGATACCTCCTCTTAAAGAGGGGGAAAAGGCAGCAAAGCAAATATTTTCCTAACTGGCTGGAGGAAAACGGAGTTCGAGTGTGTGAGGAAAATCCAAAAGAAAACAGCCCACCCGAGAAGACTGCGGCACAATAACAAAGAACGTCGAAGCTTGCCGTGTGTGTCTGGACATGCAACGCTTCCAGAAGTAGCACAAATTTCACAACACACTGTAACAAAAGGCCGGGCGCGTGTTGACTGCAAATACATATGCCTTATTAACAAAAGAAAAGCACACGCCATTTGTTTTCATTGGAACACCTGGGATGTCCTGCAGACGTGTGTGTTTGTGCAGAAGACGAATCACCAAGTCAAAATAAAGATGTTAAGGAGGCACATACAAACCTTAAAAATAAAGTCTTGTGTCCTTTTAACCGGATTCACATTTAACCTCCCAAAAACACACAGAAGGAAGGACATAAGGGTTCTGTTTTGGATTATGAACCTACATTGACCCAATGGTAAGCAAGTTGGCAAACCCAAATATTACTGAAAACACTCAACACTACCCATCACCTCCACATCCAGCACACACTTCCAACCAGAATCGGACATCCCGAACGCAACAAAGTTACGCCTTCAGGAAAGATCCCATATCCGAGACACACCTTTGTGCACTAATTAAAAGCAGCGTGTTTTAAAAAGGGTGGAAGGGCAACGGCGGTTCCCATCAGAGAGTATAATCCCGGTGATAGCTGGGGTCCACATCCCTGAGGGCCCTTCTCAGCAAGGGCCGCCCTCCCGTAGGCAAAATCCCCCACCGACTCCTGGCTTTAATAAGACAACGGAAACACTGATTAGCCCCTCTATTTGGCCACATTCTCTAAATTAGAATCCTTCATTAGTTTATGACCCTGGTCTCGGTGTTAGTGCCCTGTGAACTTAAACCCCCCTCCCGTAGGGTCCCGAAAAACGGGCAGGCGAGAACCAAACAAGATGACCCTCAACCGCCCCGAGCCTCCCCCCAGCCTCTGTCCGAGTCTATTATAAATCAAAGCTCAAAGTAAACTGTTGGAAAAAGGGAAAAAGAGGGGAGGTCAACACATCATGTTGACCTTTTTCCACTTTTTTCTACCATGAGGTTTCAAATGAAAGCTGGAAGACTGGGAAGAAACAGAACATGAGTAATGCATGCTTATACAGAAGTGGTTTAGGATTTTAAATGTTTGAAAAGTGATAGTTCACCTCAAATCGGAAAATCAGTCATTGCTGACCTTGAGTCATTCCAAACATGCATGTTGTTCCCCCCGGCGGAACACAAAAGTAGAAATTATACACAATTGGGCCAAAATCCACTATACATTTCTCAAAATAACTTATTTTGTGTAACACAGAAGAACAGTCGTTAAGTGACATTGATCCCCATAAGGGTGAGCTTGATTTAAGAATAATGATAATATCATTTTTATTTTTAGGTAAACTTCCCTTAAAATTTATTAATGTGTTTTACAAGAAACACTTTACACAAAAAATAAAGTAAAAAAAAATTAAGTTAATACACTTATAGCTACAACCAAATAAAAATCAAGTACAAATCAGAGCATCGTTTGCTAGGAAGGCACACCAGTCTCCAACCTCATATTCCTTTTCATGAAAAAAAGAAAACACACACGTAAAAACTATAATCACAGTACACAAATCACCAACTAACATCTGGAAGCTTCACAGAAATAGTTCCCTATAATCCAGCACTACTGAGCCGACTCTAAACCCATTTCTAATGACTGGGTGTACAGGTTGAATAAGACTTCTGATAACTTCTGTTTTCGCCCCGCTATCAAAGTCACCACCGCAACAGCAGAGTCCTAAACTAAAGCTTAACTTAATCTAGAAGGACAAATAGGTTACAGTGTAACCGTTCGTGGCTAAAATCTAACTAGCACTAATGAGAAAGAACCTTTACTCTGTGTTGGGTTTCTCAAAGATTGTTTGTTTGTTTGTCTATATTTGACTGGGTCACATGAGTGTCACTGGATGAACAATGCGGCCCTCTCTCTTCTGCACACGACCTGCTTTATCTCAACCGACACAGCGTCGCTTCGGATTCACAAACTGTGCTTTTATTCATACAGAAACGGAAACCAAGCTGATGGTCAGGCTTCCTAAGACTTTGTGACTCACATGGGACAGCGAGATGCATGAAGCCACCCATGCTTGGATTGACGGTTCCACTTTTTTTTAAATAGGCTCGTTCTCCAACTTAGTAAGATGAATTTTCCATTTTGTGATCCATCCACCTTAAATTGGAAGTTGCCAAGCTGGGAATTAATTTCAGGCGCTGCATGATATTACTGCGCCTGCTTCCGCCATGTTAATGCGACCAATTCTGGACTATAACGCCGGAATGGGAGTGTAGCTCCTAAGCTTATTGGCCTCGAAAATGCCAGCTTTACATTTCTGCTGGTTAAAAACATGATGTGACAAAAGTCAAATTTTAAATAGGACGAATATTGATACACCGTTATGCTATTGGTCTAATAGGATTCAATGATCTGTGCAAAGAACACTAAAGGTAATATCGCCAAAACAGGAGAATGGCTTGAGAGTGGACTTTAAAACTTTGGAACTCAACTATTAAGTCAATTAATAGTTCAAATGAACGTATTATCAAATACGTGGAGTGTTCGTTTAAGTTATACAGCAACAGATGACACAGTAATGGTCACTGAAAGTAATGGGAGTTGAGTGCCAAAAGAAAGGCCCTCATTTGAAGTGGCTATGATTATAAATAGAAGAGTGGTTTTATTTTCCAACACAGGATCCTTGAAGCCACCAGTGAATCCACATATAATCCATACTTTTGATGTGCACACTGCTTATATAAATTTGACGTATTTAACATTTCACGCGCATGACGTACAAAGTAAAAGGTAAAGCTTGACCGAAGAATACGGAGAGTGTAGCGTGATTTCAAAATGAAGAAATTGTTGACAAACCACGTGAGCTTCCTGTGGGAAAGTTATCCACAACAAAAGCTAGGGTCAACAACAATAAGAGACGACTAAAACGAGCCTCCCATTTCTCCGAAAGCCCAAACAAAGAGATGTTAAAAGGAGGGGGTTCAGCAGACAAGAGACGTCTTGGACACCCTGACTTTCATTTGTGTATTTGAGCACTGGGTAAAGATCAAACAATGCCCACACACAGACATCTTGAGAAGGTAGAAGGACAGAAAACGTCTTATTTCGGCCTATGTGCTTGCCTGAAAAGCACTTCTTTAATGGATGGGATAAGCCTAATATTTTTTCGTTTAAGGAAGGGAGAACTACACACACTTGAAGGTGCTTTAAAGTTTCTGACAAGAACCTTTCAAAGTATTTAAAGATCCATCTCTTTCTTACCTTTTAATGATCTGAAGAACCTGTTGTGAGACAGAAAACCATTCAGACAAAAAGGTTCTACTGCGGCATCACGAAGCACTGTTATATTTAAAAGTGAAGCCGCCTTAAGCCGTGAAGGACCAAGTCTTAAGGATCAGTATGTCCCTCAGTGTTATATCAGTAGTTACAACATTTCAAAACATCGGCTTCGGCCTCGTAAGCCGACTACACAAGTGGCGTTTCCCCCTTCCTGTCCCTCTTCTCCTTTACACAATTCCTGTAGATCTGGTCCAAATGAAGCAGATGTTCTCCAGATGTTCACCCTCCAAACATCTGGTTTTAAAAGCTCTCCATTTTATCACAGTAAATTGGAGACTAATCAATGTTTGTCTAGAACCGACTGGTCAGAGGGTCACCGATCCCGACATCTCAGAAACGTTATATTCAAAAAGAGCCGAATCGATCCGGTCTTAATATAGCAACTATGGAGTAAATAATGAGAAACTAAACAGAACGTTTCAAAAGGACGGAATGTACTCCCTTGAAGTTTCATTTGCCACTTTAACTCTAATGGGCTGAACTCTCGGACTGGGTCCCGTGTTGGAACTCTGTGGCCGGGAAGATGAGTTTAGCAGCCGTCCCGTCTTCCACTACTCTACGCTGCTACACTGGGCCTTTGTTCCCTTCTGAAACCCAATCTGTGCAAGCACCATGTACCCACACACACACACACACACACAGAAGAAAACCTTGGCACACAAGCCAACACACTCTAGCGAAGACTAGGATCTATAAACAGCTGGAGAAAAGATTCCTTATTGGGAATTTTCTCTGATCAAAAACGCGTTTCGGCACAAGAATGAGTTCCCTTCAGTATCACTTACAATAAAAGCACAGATGGTGCCATCAATTTGTGAAACTGTTAAAATAAACCCGTATCTTTGTGTGATTATGTCCTGTGTCGTCTCTAAATTTCTGAAGTTCAGCACCAGCATACATCATCATAGGTATGATACTAAAACAACTCACTTTAGGAAGTATCTTTGTCCCGAAGGTGTTTTGGCCATCTCCCAGCCTGGGGCAGCGGCACGTCGTCGGGTATCTCATAAGAGGACTGGCGGAGGTGCTGAGGTGGGGGGTTCGCCATGCTGCCCAATGTGCCCGGGGAAACTGCACCCAGCTGCAAGGAGGCAGGAGACGAGTGTGCCCGGACATGCTGGGGTGCGAGGGTGCCAGCAGTACCTGCGTCTGTGCTGGCCTGTGGAGGGTTAAGGATTTGTTTTTACAGTGAATACATTCATACGGTGCAATGTAAAGAAATAACTCCACATGCATGTAAAGAAACATGTAATACTGAAAGTCAAAGTACAGGGGAGAGTTCTGTACAGTTTTGCTTTCATTATCAGCGTCTTCCACCATAGCAAAAGTTTAAGGAACGGATGTAGCCCACACTGCAGACTTAAGGAGGAGCTCTGGAGGAAACTGAATGCCCTGGGGCAACTTTCAGCAAACTCAACCTCCTCCGTCCCAGAGTCCACATCTGAGCATGCGCGGAACACAACTCCAAGCTCCAGTTTTGTAACAGATAAACGACTTTAATCCCCAATAAAAGTTCACATCTTTGTCTGTTTAGTATTCGTCCCATTTCACCATGTCCATGATATTTACTTTGCACTTTTATGTAAAAGTTTTGTAAACTCCATGGGAGAATAGTACTTGGTTTATAAACACGTCTTACTTAATAAAGTGTTTCCATATATAACTTGTATACTAAAGGGTCACTTGAATTCAAGGGAATTTTTTAATGAATTTTAGAAAGTCAAAATGGTCAACATATACAGAACAGTCAAAAAAGAAATAAATAGTAAAAATAAAAGATATTACAAAATAAAAAGAAATGTATGTCTAGTGTGTGTGTGTGTGTGTGTGTGTGTGTGTGTGTGTGTGTGTGTGTGTGTGTGTGTGTCTACTGAGTGTGTGTGTATACGTGTCTAGTGTGTTTGTGTGTGTGTGTGTGTGTGTGTGTGTGTGTGTGTGTGTATATATATGTGTCTACTGAGTGTGAGTGTGTGTGTGTATACGTGTCTAGTGTGTGTGTGTGTGTGTGTGTGTGTGTGTGTATATGTGTCTACTGAGTGTGAGTGTGTGTGTATACGTGTGTGTGTGTGGTGAGAGAGAGAGAGAGAGGAGAGAGAGTGTGTGTGAGAGAGTGTGTGTGAGAGTGGTGTGAGAGTGTGTGTGAGAGTGTGTGTGTGTGTGTGTTGTGTGTGTGTGTATGTAACTTCTGGGATTGTGTGTGTGTGTGTGTGTGTGTGTGTGTGTGTGTGTGTGTGTGTGTGTGTGTGTGTGTGTGTGTGTGTGTGTGTGTGTGTGTGTGTGTGTGTGTGTGTGTGTGCATTTAAATATACATATATACTATAAGGAGGTTTATGAATAATTGAGGATGAATTGTCTGAAAGTTTTTTTTGCTTGAAAGAAAATCAAAGTAAATCATTATAAAATGCATACTATATATATTCCATACATGTGTGTGAGATTAAAGGAACAGTGTGCTGTAGGGGTGGTCTTACTTGTCTGGAGTGGGACTTTGGTTCTGGTGGTTTAAAGAAGGATTCTGGCAGTTTTCTCATCCTCATGGGCACAGATGGGTGGACGATGGTGTTTTTGGGGTTCATCACAGCATTAAAAAGAGCCTCCAGATCGGTCTCCGAGTCTCCCCGAACATGGACGATCTGATGGCCGACAGGAGGGTTGTGCTGGCTCGGATCCATCGCTCCAAATGTTGTGGAATCTGCGCGTGATCGGAACTTCTTCTCTGGGAATCTTACATCCAGCAGCCCGGATCCTCTGGATCAGTTATCCGAACTCTGTCAAGATGTGTTTCTGCTTTCACACAACACAGCGACACAACCGCGCATATCTACTCAACATTGCTCTTGAAACTTCTTGAAGATGTTCGGAAGTCTTCCCGAAGGGTCTTGAACAGAATCGAGCCGCTGCTGTGGTGATCCGGGCTTTGGTTCCGACTGTAATGCGCTTTAAAAATCTCTGCCACTCACTCTCCAAACTTTTCTCTAACTTCTG
>CM065669.1:2690200-2971502 GCA_033220385.1 Triplophysa yarkandensis | reverse complement strand
AGACTGATAATCCAAAGCTGTTGCTTTAGGTATAGAATGCATCAGATAATGTTTACTTTATATAACAAATGGTATATTGTATTGCTTAAAAATGTAATAAGTTGCAATATAAAATGTAAGGCTGTATGTAAAAGCTGCAATCTTTAATGTTTTCTCATCAAAAATGGTTTATAATAACAGTTTATAGTTCAGTTGAAATATTATCATATCATCTTATCATCAGATTTGTAGTAAATATCACTTATTCATAAAAATAAATTTGCAAACTTTGCAAACAAGATAAGATTTTTTATTGTTGTCAAGCTTTTCTGAGGTCTTTTGATTTTATCAAAACCAACCAACCAACTGCACAATAAAAACACGATAAAAAAATAATTAAACGTTTAGTAAACTGGAACTTTATGATTCACACAGAGGTGGCATTAGAAAAACAAATAGCAAATCCACATAAATTTCTTTCGCAAAACACAAAAGATATTTTGAACCATGTTGTTTACCAAACAGGGACGGTGCCCATTGACTTATTTTATGGACACAGAAAACAAATGCAAGCAAACGGGTACCAAATGGGTATTTCACAACATATATTTTGTGTTATGCGGAAGAATGTCATTCAGGTTTGAAATAACAACAAGATAAGCAAATGGGTCACCCATGCCTTCAAGCAAAATGACTAACAGCTCTGCTCTACCTGATAACACCGTGGAAGTTTACCAGGGTTTTATCGAACGACTTAAACATCGGTGGTTCGTGGTTTAAAAAAGCAGCAGCTAATTAGATGCCTTGGCCTTGAATTACTGCTGTGTCTGCTAGGCAGCTGGTGTGCGTTGTCAAGCACTCGACCAATCAGGGTTATTTATTCCAACAGCAGATGACATGGCTGGATGCTTATGGCAGGGGATGGCAACCTAATTTCATAGTTCAGTATGATCTCAGTGATTGTGGCTTGCGTGTGTGTGACATTTATTCAGACACCTCCTGTAATTTACACAGATTGCTTTTGTTACCATGACCTTGAGATAAACAGTTATGATTCAGAATAGAGAATACTCTACCTGTCATTAGGAAATGTAAGATTTTAAGAAAGGTCAGATTTTCTGGCTTTTGTTGAAGCACACAAGATGTTCTGTGGAATGATTTCAAATCATACTGGGATGGCATGGATCATCGGATTTTGGAAAAACGTACAACGCGGTTCATGCCAGCTTGAGTGTTAAAAGGAATAGTTATAAAAAATAAACAGTTTAATAAAAAAATAATATTCTCCTTATTTACCAACACAACCTCATTTGAATTATGGATAACTATTTAACAATGCAAACTCAGATGAATTTGTATGATCTTATTTAGATAATTGACTCTGATTTGCCCTTGCACTATTATTTTAGGTAAGTTTTTCGTACGATTCGGCATGTGTTAATTTATACAAATTAGTCACCTCGTAATTTTTATTTACGAATTTTCATGAAATCAGGTTTGAAAGAATTTCAGAGACCTTCATGCCATCCCATGTTTATTGTAAATGGCTTGTTTTTTCAGTCAAACATACCTAGAAATTCTTTTAAATTAATTCCATGTCCACTGCATAAAGGAATTCATTTTCATCTTGAAGGGCATGATTGTGAGTTAAATGAGAGAGATTTTTGCATTTAGTGTTGACAAAATGGTTACATACCAAATGTTTAAAGATTGATATAAGTTTCAATCAAAGTTTAAAAAATGCAAAAATGTTGGACCACATACATGATGATTTTTAGATGGCCGTCAAAATCAATATAGGTTTACTGTGTCAGCTCAGCTCAACATCATCCTGCAGATATCTTTGCCCTGCCAAGGTTAATGTGTATCTATGTTGCTGAGAGCCTGCTGACCACCAAACACAACTGCTGCTTCATCCTGACAACCTCCCTCTGTCCTTTCCTTTAACCTTCAGTCAAAATACTGCTGGCACCTATGTGATGAGTCATGAGTAACAGTAGAGATGGCACTGAGAACCAATCTTTCACGATTTGCTCTTTCATTTACATTCCATCAGAAAGAAAAGCATTTGTTGACGGCCGTATGAAGCATCATAAAACACCTTTGGCTCCCAGAATAAAGTTATCAAACAAAATCAAAGCCCTTAAGTTTGATGGTGGCCTTCTGGGAAGGAAAGATCACTGATAAAGAAAAATACACTGCAAAAAAATTCTGTTCTATTCTATTCATTCTCTTGTCAGTTTAAACCAGTATGACTTTCTTTCTGGCCAGAACACAAAAGAAGATATTTTGAAGAATGTTGGTAACTTGCACCCATTCACTTGCATTGGTTTTGTCCATACAAGGGTGCAACTGCTGTTCGGTCAGCAACTTTCTTCAAAATATCTCTTTTTGTGTTGTGCAAAATGTTTCAGATGACAAGAGGGTGAGTAAATGAGGACAGATTTGTATTTTAAGGTGAACGATCACTTGAAAGATGGTAGAGAAGAAACTAAACCTCACATCTGCAGGGAAAGTGAAGACAGAAGAACTGATCGATGAGATTAATTATCATTATGTGAAAAATGAAAAGTAAGAAGCAGAAAGATCTTAACCTACATTTGTTTATTACAGCAGACATTTCATTCGGAGTAGTTTTGCCTGTCAAGTTTTCTCACTCTCCCACTCAATCTCATTCTGCCTTTTTCTGTTGTTTTAGCCTCTGGTGCTTATCCATCTCTCCAATATTTTGCAATAAAACGCTCTTGAGATAACACTGTCTGAAATTTCCTGACACAAAACTACTTCTCGCAAAAAAACGAGACATGGTGAGAAAATTCCACTCTTGTTTCGAAAGAACACGCAGTAAAACAATATTTAATATTATGTTGGATTGGGTTTCTCTCTCTCTTTCCAGAGGAGAGCAAGTCCCTGTGTGTGCCTTTTTTTTATTCCTTCCAAATGAATCACAAGCTTGGATATTTTTAACAATGCTCTTAAATCAACTTTAATCATTGTTATTTTGCCTGATGTATCTTCATAACAAATCATTACGTTTACACGTGACACAATTTACAAAAACATGAGTTCAAAACTTGGAAATTAAGTAAAGTGATTGAATTTTTAAAAGTAAACAAATTAAGTAAACCTGGTTAACACAAATATTCATTTTAGAATTCACCAAAAATGTTGGTATATTCCAAATATAGAGCATATTTGCATTTACATTTTTACATTTAGCAGACGCTTTTATCCTAAGCGAATAGTCGAGGAGACAATGAATCGGTAAATAGCAGAGACAACAATTGGTGAACAAGTGCTACAACGAGGTTCCTAAGTTACACAAATCGAGATAAAACCAGAAGGGGAGAAAAAAAGAATAAGTTTTGTTTTTGTTTTTTTTCTTGTCATGTTATAGAGTGGGTAGGTTTGGAAAGAAGGTTCTTCTAGTGGGTTAGATGTAGACCCAAAACAAGCATTTATTAAGTATTTAAGTAATTAAGTATTTGCTTTTTTATCATATAAACTTTAGAGATATTAGCTGTGGGATTTTCATCCAATTATTTAAATATTTTCCACTGAACGAAATGTTAATCTTTTTAAATGTTTAATACAACATGATATTTGTATAATAAGCCACATTTTTACAGTGCAAATTCAGACTGTATTGATTTTTAGGTAAATAACAGAAAATATAAAAGACCTGCTGGAATCCATCTGATCAAAAATCAATAAAGAGAAACTGCATGCTCATGCAAAACTAAAAACGTTCAGACTAAAACAATTTCAATACATCATTACTGTGACCTTCTTATAAACTCATATTTGTTGGGCCGTTATGTCTCATTAGGCTGGCACCGAAATGTCCCGCTTAAACTCGGTGTTCCCGTACGACACAGCTCGAAGGGAAATACTGCCTTTCAGCACATCGAGTGTCCTGTCCATCTTCATTCTGGGCAACTGGAACCCTGACAAGCTCTCAGTGTATTCAGTTTCAGACAATAATGGCCTAATGGGTCCTAACTCTCGATATCCTGATCTTTCTCTCTTTCCAGAACACACCTACAGGCCGACACACAAGTCCGCAAGATAATTTATAACACAAATGGATGAGGCGTGGCATTGTGGATACTGTGGACTGCACTTAAGTGTCTGTTGAGTGGCTCTATCTGTGTAATAATGACGGTATCACATATTAATGGGCACAATGCACTTTATGCTACATCATAGTTATGTGAGAACATAACAGCTAAGAGTTAAGCCGAGACTGAAAGCCCGATCTGGACATCTGAATGCGGTAGACAGTAACATCTTAAGATCAGGCATCGTTGAGGGTTTGATGAAGCAAAAACACAACATGCTCTGCTGTACATCAATGTAAAGATGGGTCAGTTCTCTTGATCAGTTTTCCATATGGATGGTTTCCGTGCAACGTACTCAGTTTATCTGACAATTCTATTATTTCTATACTTTAATTTAAAGTGCCCGTAACATTCAAAGCCTCCTTTTATATTTACTTTGTGTGTCTGTGTCTTCGTACATGTAAACGATCTGTGAAGTAACAAATCACAAAGTTCACAATGAAGCGAGTTATTTAACAGAAATCAGATGTCATGGACTACAGCAAACGCCAGGATTGTAGTCATCGAGTTACTTCCGTGACGTATCGTCAGAGACCCGTTACAGAAGTAACTGGATTCACATGATGCCATCTCGTCATTTGGTGGTGATGCAGGGACTGAAAGCCGCAGTTGACCAATAACAGTAGACTAGACCGATACGATAAAGATTCTGATGCTTCAGTTTGTGTATGATACGGTCTCTGTCAACCATTTGTCAGATAAAGTAAAACTATCAGGGTTTCCGTTGTTATATTGTCCCCTTTTGTTATAGATTAACACAACATTCTACAGCGGCGATGACTTAACTGCAGCGCCAATAAATTACGTCTACAATCATCACGTACGCCCTTATATGTACCATCATAAATTGAGATCTGCTCATAACATTGGACGAGTTTATTGAATACAGCTCGAGTCATTAAATTAGATTAATGGATCGGTGTATCTCTAGTTCCCGTTGGAGGATGGAAATGAACATAAGAATGGTTATTTTACAAAAATATCCTTAAAATCCCCTGTGGTTAATAACTTTATTTCTAAAACAAACCTTTATTTAAATCAAAATGTCATATTTCACATTTTCCACTGAAAGTCATTTTTTGGCTTAAATTGCTTGACCCTATACCTAAGTTAATTAAGTTCTTAGAATTTTGTGAATATGTAAATTAGCTTCACCTCCAAACAATCACACTCGGCAGTTCTAGACGCTGCCAAAACTGAAAGCGTAACTGAGAGAACCCATGATAACTATGGCTTGAACTGCTGATCCACAGGGTCACATTGTTCGAATAGTTACGCATTTGTTAAACTCTCTTTGGAAAACTACTAAAAATAAATGTGAAGATGGCATTTCTAAAGCATACTGAAAATTTTACTACATAAACAACATGAAAACTTGATTTATATTTCCATAAATACAGAATAAAGGAATTCTGAATGAGTCTGAACATGAAGGTGAATCTCAGATAAGTTAATTTGGGCATCACAGGTAATGTGATGTAATACGAGGGTGTGGTTAGCAAATGTTCAGGATTCCCTTCATATTGCTGCAGTTTTGAACATTTAAAGCACCCTAACAAGCAAACAAGTCCACACTGTAATACTCAAAACTGCACTCAGATGTATTCTAAAGTTCCTTTTTGTTCATCTACAGGCATGAAACATACAATTATTTTCTCTTTTGGTACATAATTGCACCCTAAAGACCTATTGTGTACGTTTAGGTCCACCATCAAATGTTAAGTTCTCCCACAACGCTTTTAAAAACTCCATGGTGTCAGTTATGGACATAGATAATTTTAGAAGCGCATGCAATACAGATATAACAGTTTAACCATCAGATAGCATCACAGCACCACGGTGCCGCCACATCACTTGCTTCTACAAAGTAGGATAGGAAAAGAGATAAGCAAAGCGAGGGGGCGAGAATAGAAAAGAGGTGAGTCAGAGCAGAGGCACTGAGAACTTGAGGGCAATCGATTTCAGATGCCCTCCTACCGGAACATCCATCTCCACTGGACTGGATCACACTCTCTCTCTCTCTCTCTCTCTCTCTCTCTCTCTCTCTCTCTCTCTCTCTCTCTCTCTCTCTCTCTCTCTCTCTCTCTGGGCCTTGGTGCTTATGGGGATGACAGAATTAGGTAAGGGAGAGGGTTGGTCTGGGGTGATTACACTGCTGTCTCTCTATTGGTAATTAGTTCTCTTAAGCTTAATGGTTGATGCATTAAGCCATCAGTTTGCATGACATTTGTCCTCCCACTGTGTCCTTATTCTTGCTCAGTCTTAGTATGGAGCCACCCGTGGATTCTCCCCTCCATCAACAGAGTTAGTGACAGATGGGTTTTACATCGTGGCTTATTGTGGTAAGGGACTATATACTAATGCAATGTCAACATAAGTCTGAAAATTGGGCTTTATTTACACTCTTCTTACTCCATACAATGTTTTTCAGGCATTTTTTAAAGCAATGGAATATAATATACATAACTATGTCTTCAGAGGGGCATAAAGACCTTGTTTTTCTATCCACAAGCAATGCGGGTTACCCTACATGGAACCGACCGTGGGTTACCTTACACCATAGTGTTTTTACAAAAGCCCTAACTGGAAAAACTGCTTTAAAAAACGCGTATTGTAAACATACCATTCATCTCCATCGTCTCCGGCACACAGACATTAATGCTATTGACCTAAGCAAACAACTGCGTCAAACGACGAAAAATCTGACATCATTTTCCAAATCCTTAGAAAGGCATTTGTAAGCTTAGAACCTTCTCTGACACAAGTCAAATATGGATAATAATATATCAATATGGATAGGCATGGAGAGGAAAGTCTAATATATGATACTGAAATAACGGGTTATTGGAATTACTTAATTGTATAATGTACATCAGTTCCACATGGTAAAATTATTTTTACCATCTCTTCTCTTGAAATTTGAAGATGAGTTGTGCTAAATATTATGTATTTACTTATGTGGAACCGATGTACATGATTACATTTTTTTTTATTTTAAGCGATATAATGTTAAAATATGATAAAATCAAGAAATTCCAACAAACCATTTCAATGTGTGTGGACTTCATCATAATAACTGTAATATTCGTATATAAATCTATATTGTATATTTATACATATATCCAAAGTATTGTTCTTGCTTGTTGTTTATTCACAAAATAACGTCCCGTGCCACATGAAAAGCAACAGTATAACCTCCCACCTCATGCAGTTTTAAAGGAAAACGCTCAACCCTGAGCAAACAAATCGAAACATTAACCTCAACAGCGTCAGACTGCTTTAAAAAGCAACAGCAGGAGGACTTTAAATAGTTTAACATCGGACACGCATGAGTTGCTTTGCAGTCTTATTTAAGATGGCCGAGGGACCGTGAGCTCACATGTATAATTCATACATTCGTTTCTGTTAAGTGCTAGTTTCTCACCCCTGCGCTGAAGCCTGTTGATAAAGGCCTCGTCAGTCAGGTCACAGTGGCTTGAAGGTCGCTAAAACCAAGGCCGCTTTAAATCATGAGGCCTGAGCTTCTCTTTCCACTCATTTCTCCTCGCTCCCCCCACTCATCCTCAGCTTCATTTTGCTCTCTATTTCTGATTGGAAATAAATGATCCATTCATTTTGTATGAATCTCATTTCCTCTCCAAATTTGGCAACTGCGCCATCTTCATTCATCTTACCACGTAAAAATCCATCTTCCCCTTTTATTTTATTCATATTCACCTTATCAGTGTAATAAGCTTCGGCAGAGGGTTAAACTATTGCGGTTGCGGATTGTGTTTTGTTATGGTGGGAATTGGGGGAACACCAACCAGAAAATGATGCAACTTGATGAAATGTGTCACATCTGTTTCCGTGGCAGCAGTTAGACTGTAAACGTATGATAAATGGAGAAAATCCTTGAATAGCAAAAATGCTTAGCTCAAACTTCTTTGGTCCCCCTTTAAACCTTCTAAAGAATCTAGTGCCCCCCAACAAAGCCCCCAAACCCAATCTCACCTAAGACCACCAAATCATTTCACCGTTTTTTAATTTGCAGTCTTGCAGTGAAAAAACACCAGCATCACTTGAAAAATGCATATCTTCATTTCTGTTCACTAGTTGATGATTGTAAAACGAAAACTATATTTGGAGAGTATTCACATAACATCATACTCTTATTTTTGATGGAGATGGTAGAATCAGGGTTTTGCATCAGAACTTCTCATCTGTCCTTTTTAAGTGGATTACAATCTTTCTATGAGAACATCATACATTTTATTCTTTATTACCAGTAAATATATCTTATTTTGTTGATTTGTTCAGTTTCTTTCTTGCTACTTCTTTGAAACAATGCCACCTTGTCAAAAAGTGCTATATTCAACATTAAATGTGAAATGGATTTGAATTTAAGCTGTTCATGGAGAACAGTGATTTAAAGTAGAGAAGAGAAATTTGCATGTGCAAATCCTAAAAGTGAATTTAGATCTTTGATCAATCATTTTTTTCTTTTTCAAAGTTATTGGTTTAATGCCTAAAACAAGGTCTTGAAACAAAACCCTTTAGATATTTTCAGGCTCTATTCTATGAAAAACACCAGTAATAACCCAGAATTTTAAAGCTTCATAATGTCTTAAAAATGGAAGTTGTGTATAATGTCATCACACTATCCAATCTCACAATCACTAAACTTATACAACATAAACTAATCTCTAAATACACAGCTTCCATATTTTTGAAATCCGATGACATTTGGAGCCAATCAAAAACATCCGCTGGCGTTCTGTGATCGATTTTGCACTTTCAGGTTTGCTGTCTCGGAAGATGGGCTTGAAAACAGCTTACAGCTCCTTTAATAAAAGACTGAAGTGACACTGATGGATAAGGTGTGAGATTATAAAGACTTGTAAAGTCACTGGACTCAATGTTCCCAAAAGACAGCAACCTATCCACCATCGCCCTCAACCCCTTCTTTTGTCTTTCTCCCTCTGGAATCACAGACAATCACAGTCTTTTTCATGACAACACATATATAATTTAACAAATATGACATTTCAGTTTTACCTAAACAGAATTTTTTTTCCTTTAATAAGTAACAAATTACTGGGTTGTTTTAACTCATTATTGGGTTGAATATAATTTGCAGGGTTAAATAAACCCAATTTATGTACCCATTTTTAGAGAGTGATTTAATGCCATTACCTAGCTTAGTTTAAGATGTTTCGATTATAAATACCACAGAAGTAATACCAATGGATGTACAATTTTATATCATAAAAATTATTGTAAAAAAAAAGCTACAGCAGATAAAAGCTAAGGAAAGAAGTGGTAGTTCTGACATTTATGTTGAACTCCTTTTCTAAAATACTGTTGAACATGTTTGTGTGCGTACACTTCTAAAAATGCTGGGTTATTTACACCCCAACAGCGGGTCGAAAAGGGATGAAACCAACCACTTGGTTGTACTCGGTTGTTTTAATCTATTCTTGTGTCAGGTATAAAACACTTTCAGGATTAGTTTAAGCCCAATGGATTTTTTCACCCAATGTTGGGTAGAAAATAAGCCAGCATATTTGTCTGTTTAATAAAATGTGCTCCATACAATAAGACCTTGTATAAATCATCCATCACCATCCATCGAATAATGTATGTTAGATTTGTTCTTACACATTGACTACATAGAATGGAAAGGTGTATACAAACAGTCATAAAAACTGTCCATACGACCTTTTCAATCCCTGCTAAAATGGACACTTTACATGAAGGGCACAAAGTACTTGTTCAAACTCAAGCTTGCCGTAATGAGCTCATCAAGTGGATGAATTTCTAAGCTGTTCAACAGCTCACAGAAATGTGCTTGAAGATAAGTAGGTGTTTAGCGGGCCGCATCCTAATCATGCCACACGCTTTCCCTGGATTGTGCATTGATATTCTTATCCTATTGCTACCAAAAAAAACTCACTTCCAATAAAAATCTGCATCTTATCTGCATGCATTTTCCAAAGCAGAACCTCGAGAGACGAGTAAAAAAAGTCGGAATGACTTGTAAACAGCAGAGCCCACTTCAGCCCGGAAGCAAAGCATACAACATGTGTTTTAAGAGAAGTGAATAAAATATTAAAGAGGCATCTCTTCGGACCTCCAAACACCATGTGCGCATATCGACTGTAAACAAAACATCACTTTATAGACACTTGAATGAGTGTCTATGACTACAAAAAATATGCAGAGCTGGATTTTTTACTGAACTACAGGATGATGAGCAGACTGCGGCCGGCCGGATTCCCAGATGCAGCTCTTGAGCGATGCACTTAGCACCAGAGGTTTTAGTAAGCCATTATGGTTGTATGGAAACTCCACCAATGTAACTTCACTTAGACACGATCATTAACAGAGACTTGATGAATATGCAGAACAACAGAGAAGCATTAGATCAAAACGATCATTTGAGGTTTAGCTTAATGTTACTCTTTGAAGACTTTTCCAATAAAGAGACATACAACATAATATATTTGTGCTGACTTAAGTTTTTAAAGTTTAAATATAATCTTACTATAAATTAATCAAATCAAATGAATTGTCCTATCTGCCATTTTTTGCCCCCCCCCCGGTTTAGGTCTCAATGACTCATCTGGGCCATCAAAAGTGTTAATAGAATTTCAAGCACTCATTTTAAAAGATTGAACACAAACACAAAGTTTAAAGCATTGCCATGTTGAATTTCGTTGAACAAATTATGATTGGTTCAGAAGACATGTCGCATTAAGGCTAAAATCAGGTTTGGGATTTATAGCGATTTGGAAAAAACTACTTTTAGTTTAAGTACATCCAAGGTGTGAAAACTCCTTAATTTTCTTATTAACAGGCAGTTGTTCACATGTTTTATAGTGCAGAAAAAGTCAAGCATTCCAGAAAGAATTTATACTATTGAAGCCGCACTTTACTCAATAAGCAGTGCATGTTATATTTGCTATAATATCTTCCTCTACATAATTGTAATGTATCTTAGTGCTTTTATTTTTTACATTCAAGAATAAACTTTACAAAAATCTGTTGGTATTTCACTTTAAACAAGAAGAAAAAGGCCTTTTTCATTTGTTTAGTTACCTATGCTTTATAAATGACTTATTATAAGATACATTGTCCAAGTAAAAAACAATAAATGTAGATACCTGCTTATGAACTAGGCCTAAACGCATACTTTCTATTATTAAATAATTAAATTATTAATATAAAAAAACTGTCATGTCAAATGTTAAAAAATAGCTTCGGGAAATTTTATTGTAAACCAGCAACCCTCAAATTTATTTTCCGCGTTGTACAACAAAATGTGTTTTAATTAAATTTATATATAGTTTAAGTTGATAAGTCTTTATTTACTTATAGCAATATATGAAATAACAGGGATACAAATAAGGACTTATAATCCAGCTTTTAACAAGTGTCACATTTATTTCAGATTTAAGAACTTTATTCTTAAATGCTCTTTACTCCGATCGACTCTATTTCATCAGAGGTAGGGTCACCTACAGTATCCGCTCACAGCTCAGGAGACAAATACTAACACACACTCTCCGTGTGGGTGATTCTTTCCTTCACTACACACTTTTATAACACCTTTAGAAACAACTCTGGATACAGATATAACACAAGGCTTAAGAAGAGATTTCAATCAAGCCTAAACATGCAAAAAAGCTACCAAACAGCTTTTAGAATATTGGATGAGATATATGACGTATGATACTTTTGTTTGAGCTCGACAACCCTCTATGTTATGTGGGCACATTGTTCGCTTCTGTATCACTCCGCTAGACTGTTTACCACAGCTTCAGCCGTGTTTCAGGTGAAGATGAATGTGAGGATGTCCTCTGAGGCCTTCTCTTGAGGGATGACTAGCATTGTGTTGACACACAGGGGTGTGCACCGTCTCGCAAACACCCAATCAATACATGACTCAGCATCATGAGACACGGACATCACCATCATGAGACACGGACATCACCAGGAGCTTTCAAGTGTCATAGCATAACAGAATTAAACCGTAACATTTTCTGCTTCCAATGCAAATATTAGGGATTCTATAAGTGCAGTAAACCTTCCAAGAGTTCTGTGGATAATAAAAATCTTTCTTAAGTCCTTTTTGGGTGGTATATGTTTGTCACGTATGTTGAAACAAATTTACGGATTAACTTTTGCTATAGATGCAAGCTTTACAGTATATACAATCTCCAAATGAATATGACATATATAAATGTTTTACACAGATACATTTACACATGGAAATGTTTCAATGTAACACATTTTTTATAAGATACTTTTTAAAAGTGCATGCCTGTGTCATGATTATAACCAATTTTTAATAGTTTTCTCTTCCTCTTATGTCTTTTGTTTAAGCTCATAATGCATGCAGGATGGTCGATTCTTTGGAGTTAACGATGCCACAAATGCTTTTGTACGGTGACTTTAAGCAATCAAATGTATATATTAAGGAATAAGGAATTAAAAAGGAATGCAAATATTATTATTATATTATAAAGAAAATACTTTCATACTAATCGTGGACGGTAATTGAATTGGTGTTAAAACGGTTGGTATCAGGTCCAGATGAGTAACAATTCAAAACAGATTAAATACACAAATGTACTCTTTATGCATGATGAAACTGTATGCGGTACATACTTACAATACTAAACCTCTTGCATCATTCTGTCCTTGCTTTTTAGTTTTCATGGAAGCATTAACCAGCAAGCCTTTATTTATTGCAATGACAGCTCTACTTACAACCAACCCTGCCTTGGCCATTTTCCATCTCCACACTTTGAAATACGAGTTAAAACTGCTGCAATAGAGAGTCATGGGACCAAAACAACATACTCAGGTACAGACACAGAAAAGGCAAGCAGGCGTTAATATCTGCGATCTCCATGTGTATATCCATCTACTCTAACACACACACACATGCTGCCATGCCTCCATCATCATGTACTTTTTGATCTTTCTTACATATTTTCTCTTCCATCCCCCAGGTCCAACAGTGAACTATAATAGTATACAGTGTGCTGTACAGTAAGTAATGCCTGTGCCCAGAGGAACCCTATGGCTATGCCATGCCATCTGCGGACTTGGCACCAGCTGCCTCTGCTAGCCACCATAATAATTAACGCAGACACGGATCCTTTTCACATCACTTGCACACCTTCATCTTATCTTCATCACAGCCGTACATTAATATGCTTTCCAGCATAAAATATATAAAAAGGCAAATGAAAGGGAGCATTTAATATTTAGTTTCTTTTAAGCCCTTGGGACAGAGATAAGACCCCTGGCTTGAGCTGATGGGGGGGGGGGGGGGGGGGGGGAGAGAGAGAGAGAGAGAGAGAGAGAGAGAGAGAGAGAGAGAGAGAGAGGGGGGGGGGGGGGGGAATAAAAGCTCTAAATCCTGTTTAATACACCTGCTTTTAATTGAACATCAGAGTTGAGAAGTTAATTTACTATCAACGTATGTTGTAATAGATAAAAGGGCTTTATCTCACTATCCCTTATGTGACAATAATACCTATAATCCTTCACTTTAAAAAAATGTGACTCTGATTTTACACTAAAAGAAAGAGTAATTTCAAAAGCTTTAAAATACAACAAATATTCTGTTTACACTTTTGTATATTGTTGTTCCAAACCTATATTCATTTCTATGTTGGTCATGACAAAAAGAATAGATATTTAGCAATCAAAATCTCTACCATAGTATAAAATGGTCACCAAAGGTGCTCCAGAACTTCTTGATTCTTGAAAATATTTTGTGTAAAAAACCCTTAAAACTCTCACCTGCTAAATATTTTTTTTAATTCTTGTGTTTAACATGAACTACATGTCTATACATTTTTGGAACAACCAAAATTACCGTCAGTAATTCATGACAGAAATTTAACTTTTTAGACAAACTACACCTTTAAGAAAACTCCAAGACATAAACTGAGCTAAAAACATATTTACACAATAACCTCATTTCTAATCTGTAGGTTTTTCATTGAATAAACAAGTAAGCACATTATCTGTCATCATTCATTTCTCTTCAATGAGAGTCAGTGATTCACAGGGACTGACAAGCTAGAAAACATTCTAAGCCAAACTATTTTTTCAGATGAGAAAAACAAAGATACAACTGAAGTATCCAAATATAAATAACGCTTTCCATACTATCCTAAGCACCATTGTGAACATAACGCCTGAGATCTCCATTTGTGTCATGAATTAATCTAAAAACCATACAGGTTTGGAATGGCATGAGAAACAATGAACGTTTCACACGAGTAACTGATCGTATGAACTGATCTCTCAAGCTTAATATCCCAAAAGCAGAACATCTGAGTGTGCTGGTCATCGTCAAACAAAAGCTCACCCAAACAGCTTCTTTTAATTTGCATTAGTATCACCATCAAGGCCATCTCTAATAATACAGCTTGAATTGTGCTAAAATTAAACAGTGTTGATTTTATGCGGCATCGAGAACAACACTTTGAGTTCTCAGTTTCAGCTTTTATATCTGTCTCTGCCTTAAAGTGAGTGAATAAACACATTAACCGAACACTCTATTCAATGTCAAATCATTTTAATAATCATAAAACAGTGATCTAAATGTGAACTGATTTTAGTTTGATCATTATTGTGGATTGACAATGGCATGAGTGTGCGAGAATCCAACCCACACATAAAGCAAACAAGAACTTTGCCAAAAAGTGTTATGTCGTGTTCAACAACACGAAGAAAATCGCCAGCCAAGTAACCCACTTAGAAATGCTGTCTTCTTCCCCATAGGGATGCATAGCTTATGGATGGCATTTTGAAGAAGGAAGGCAAAGAGAACATTTATTTGCTTTTAAAGACAGATTCAGGTAACAGTAGATTACTTTTCTCATACGAAACACTTTCATCTTTGCCGTTCTTTGCTCCGCTGTTTTCTTTTAGTTAACTTTTGAAGTATCTTCTTGCAACGGTCTCTTGGTCCTGTCACGACTGACTTATAACACTTTGCCGAACCAAGACGACTCAGCAACTTTTTTAAAAGAGAGGTGCAGAAGTTGCTATGTCTGGCATTAGTTGAACAATATAGAAGAAATGCTTGTCCTTGTCATACCAAGCAGAGTTCAGAATGCCCTTTATCTCTCAAATACACACACAGCATTTGCAAGGCTCTATTGAGAATGGCAGATCACACAGTAGGCTATTCTATTACATCTCTGCCCATCACCCCTTACTTGGCAAAGCACAGTACAATTGCTGAGATCAACACCAGGCAAGCTAATAGGTTATTGCTGGTCATGTGACGGATGAATCAGAATGACCTATAGGCACAATGGCATCATATTTTCCACATAACAAAAATACTAGAGAGAAGGTTCAAGGCAAGCGTACACTGTAAATGTATCCCTAATATCACAAATAGAAAGACTTTGAATAGATCTTTCATAATAAAATAATTGAGCAAAAAAAAAACATCAGTTAATTTCAAGAGCTCAATTATTTTAATATTTTCCACTGAAAGATTTATTTTAAGTCATTATTTTAAAGTTTATGTAATGAAAAAACACGTATTTATTTAACAAAATTATATATGTAATATACACAAAGGTGTAGGCTTTTTCAAAAAGCACATTGATTTATTCGGATTAATTTAATTTTTTTACTTACACACACAAACGTTAAAATAGATGTGCATATTACAAATATAAATTTGTTAAATAAATTCTTGTTAGTTCCTTACATAAACTTTAAAATATTTATACATTTTAGAGGAATTAAATGCTGTTTGGGTGCTCAATGATGTTAATATTTTCCACTGAAAGATTTTTTTAAGTCAAGTCATTATTTCAAAGTTTATGTAATGAAAAAACAAGTATTTATTCAACAAACTTATATTTGCAATATACACAAATATTTAGGCTTTTTCAAATAGCAAATTGAATTAATCAGACTTACTTATTTTATGACTTAAATACACAAACATCAAACAGTATATTTACTTAATTTCGAAGCTTTTCAATTCACACAAAGTAAAAACACAGTAAAATGTTGATAGTACAGTCTCTTGCTTTATAATGTTTCATTTCTTAAAGTCAACATCCAAACACCCATCAAAGGAAGACAAAACCACACAAGAACCTGTCATTAAACCCATCTTAGGCATGATTCCTCCAGCATCCACGCCGTTTCGCCCAGATACACGTGTGTCTGTCTAGCTACCAAAACAAAGCGAGATGACCGTGGACACTGTGCAGTGCCAGCTGCTGAAATGTGCCATCCTCTCCATCACGTCTTAAAGCTTCGCCCCACGGGGACACAAGCGTCCGCCACAACCGTGACATTCAGGCCTAACCTCAAATGGGCCACTAATCTCAAGGGCCACAAACAACAGGCATCGGTCGACCGGATCAAGCGGATGCGGGTGGGTATCACCCAACATGGCACGGTTGGCATCTGTGATCCTGTAAATGCCATGGGTAGAATGGGTACGCCCGTATCAAGTGTGCATGCAGATGGTAAACAGACACAGACAAAGGATTTGTGTGCACATAAATGTGCATCACACATGGGCATGGATCAATGCCATGCACCCTCACCCAAGCCCACAAGAACAGCTCAGAACAAAGGCTGAGCAGAGCATCACCTGTCAGACTGTCGTAGCACTCGATCTCGGTGCTCTCCACGGACCTCCTCTGATCCTCGGTCAGCTTGGCAGCAGCTTGGGTCAGAAGGTTCACCTCGGAACCGGTGGTCCCGTCCACCACATGGATCCCTTTCAGCTGGAGAAGAGCCCTGTGGTACTTCCCAATAGCTTCCCGGAATTTCTTCTCCTTGTAGCATCGGTGACCCTCCAGCTTGAAGTCGATGGCTTTCTGTATCTTCGCCTCCATCATCTCCATCTCCGGTCCTCCGACCCGGTACCCGGCGCCGTCCCCCCCCGCCGCCGCCGCCAGGCTCCGACCCCCGGCCTCCGGGTAACTCTTCAGGCTCTTGATCGAGTGCTGCTTGGCTTCCATCGTTCAGCGAGCACGACTGCAGGAAGCCATGCTGTTCCGACACGGGTGTCTGGGTTCTGTTCAGAGGCGGCGTGCTGCGCATACAGGACGAGAGAGAGTCGGATGCGATGAGGAGCGCGAGAGGTGATGCTGGATGCGGGCTTTGATTGACAGCTGCCGCCGGCGAGCGCAGCATCAGCACCACAGACAGCGCCAGCGAGTCCTGACGCGGAGCATCATGGGAGAGGATTCGTCCTGATGATGCTGCTGATGATGCTGCTGGATCAACATCATGTGAAAGGGAGACGCTGGGTGTCTCATAGACACGGATGCAAACATATTCGTGGAATGTGTTACAGTGGCTTTTATATACGATTGTTGCACTAAAGATTTGGTTCTTAAGTTGTTAGTAACATGAATGCATTTCTTTGTTGTGTTCAACATAGGGAAACACTTTGGGATGCATGCTTGTAATCAAACAGCTCTTATCATTGATTACAGCTCTTATCATTGATTACAGCAGTTATCATTGATTGCCATGGGAGTAAGACATAAGCCCTAACAACCCTAACCCCAAACCCTAAACTCAAAACAGTAAACCCCAACCCATAACCCTAAACTCAAAACAGTAAACCCCAACCCATAACCCTAAACTCAAAACAGTAAACCCCAACCCATAACCCTAAACTCAAAACAGTAAACCCCAACCCATAACCCTAAACTCAAAACAGTAAACCCCAACCCATAACCCTAAACTCAAAACAGTAAACCCCTAACACTGACCTCCAACCCTAATCCTAAATAACTCTAAGCCTAGCACTAAACCCAAAACAGTAAACCCCCACCCCTTACCCTTACAGTAAACCCTAACCCCAAATAACCCTAACTCTAACCCTTACCCCAACTAACCCTTACATTAACCCCAACTAACCCTTACCCCTTAACCTAATCGCTAACCCTGACTAACCCTAACTCTAACCCTTACTCTAACCCTTACATTAACCCCAACTAACCCTTACCCCTTAACCTAATCGCTAACCCTGACTAACCCTAACTCTAACCCTTACTCTAACCCTTACATTAACCCCAACTAACCCTATCCCCTTAACCTAATCCCTAACCCTGACTAACCCTAACCCTGACTAACCCTAACTCTAACCCTAACCCCTAACTCTAACCCTAACTAACCCTAACCCCAACTAACCCTTACATTAACCCTGACTAACCCTAACCCTGACTAACCCTAACTCTAACCCTGACTAACCCTAACCCTGACTAACCCTAACTCTAACCCTTACCCCAACTAACCCTTACATTAACCCCAACTAACCCTATCCCCTTAACCTAATCCCTAACCCTGACTAACCCTAACCCTGACTAACCCTAACTCTAACCCTAACTAACCCTAACTAACCTAACCCCAACTAACCCTTACTCTAACCCTAACTCTAACCCTAACTAACCTAACCCCAACTAACCCTTACTCTAACCCTAACCCCTAACTCTAACCCTAACTAACCCTAACCCCAACTAACCCTTACTCAAAACCTAACCCCAACTAACCCTTACTCTAACCCTAACCCTAACTAACCCTAATCCCGAACTCTAACCCTAACTAACCCTAACCCCAACTAATCCTAACTCTAACCCTTACTCTAACCCTAACCCCAACTAACCCTAACCCCTTACACTAATCCCTAAGGCTAAACCCTAACCCTAACTCTAACTAACCCTAATCCCAACTAACCCTAAGCCCTGAACCCCTAAACCCTAAACGCTGACCCCTGAACCCGAACCCTAACCCTACAATTGAAGTAAAAAGTAGAATTTGCTGTCCTACAATCTTCAAATAGATTTTTTATCCTTTGGTAGATAATGTAACCAAAACTTTTGGTTAAAAACTTTTGCCTGAATATCTTTCTCTGCGTTCATCAAAACAAATTAGTCTATACGGATACGGAACAACTGGAAGGTGAGGAAAGTGAAGTAACGAGACATACAGCAAAGAATTGTGACCCATACTCGGAATTTGTGCGTTGTATTTAACCCATTCAAAGAGAACACACACCAACCGTGAACACAAACACAGCAGTGAACACACAACAACCGTGAACACACACACAGCAGTGAACACACACCAACCGTGAACACACAACGGGAGCAGTTGGTAGTTTGGTTGCCTTGCTCAAGGGCACCCAGGTCATGAAATTAGGAGTTAACCTCTCTTACCACTAGAACATGACTTCCAACTTGTATTAAAGATGTTGGATTTGTGTGATCTCAGAGCAAATAACCCTGAATTAAACACAAATTTTCTGGCCCAGTAGTTAATTGATTTATGGTTTCATATCTAGGTTACCTTTACAATAAAGCTTCACTTGAAACATTGACTCAGCAGACGTTGAACAATGATAAGACTGTTGTGCCAACTGCGTTCATATTGCTTACTGTGCTGTTCAACTAAGGGCCAATTCAGTTTTCTATAGGGACCTATACTCTCTGTTCTAGCACATATGTCTTTAAATGCAATGTATTGGTTCTAGCACATTATCTCGACCCCAAGTCTACTTTATAAAATGTAACATATCTTTGTATACTTGAGAATAAAATCACAAAACCAAGTAATACATTTTGCTTAATTAAAGGGATTATTCACGCAAATATATTAATGAGTTAAACAATTCAAGTTCTTGCAAACCTGTGTTGATGTCTCCATCTGAAGACATTTCGAAGAATGTTGGCAACTGACAAAATTAAATTACAAGAAATTAAAATGGTTTACAAATGTGACCCACAAACGATTTGTATAATGTTTTATAAAACATAAAACGTTGTGTTTAAGAGAACAGTTTTAAACATACACATCATTTTATAAATGATATTTTCTACTATACCACTTGTGTGAGTTTTCGGGACAGAATTTTCATTTTTAGGTAAACTACCCCTTTAATCTAATGGAAAGTTATACATTTTCAAAGAAAAGAAAGGAGGGCCTGATATGGAGGCTTTTACAAGGGATGGATGATAAGAAGGCAGTTGTGCACTACAACATTGTCCACTAAACCACTTTTAAATGTATGTAGTTTGGATATTAAAAATACATTTCCTCCATTTGTGTAATGTGTCCTTTACTATATATTTAACAGATGTGACCTCTAGCCTTCATCCATTATAAAGATAGTCCACAAAGAACTATTTGTGCATGTTGAACATCTTACCTTAACAGCATACTTGTAATAAAAGTTTCAAACAGTTGACTAGTTTGTGGGGGGCAAAAATCAATTCAAGATGTTTGTTTTGTCTCTTTTATATTCAAATCCACCCTCAAAACAAATAGTCTTCACAATTTTCTTATAAACTAAAACCTTTTATCATCTGGCATGTTATTTAAATATACACAATGTAAGAAAGTTTTGTTTAAGATGTTTCATAATTAAATATTTTAAACTAAAAATAAGCAATATAACAAAACAAATATGGGGCATTCCTATTGCAACAACATGATGATCGACGTACTTGACACAACATAAGATTGTGAACTTAGAAATAAAAATAAGGGTCCACCTTCACGTCAACAGCATGCTTTTCCCAATGTCAATCCTCTGCTAGTCCCGTTAACATCAGTTAACTTCATTGGCTGAAATTCCAAATAAGAGTAGAGTCGCCTAAAACGCTGACTGTCTGAGATTTTAATGTGTGTGGTTCCGTTTCTTTAGCAAAGTAGGGCAACGGAAATGCGTAAACATGCAGTTCAAGCTCTGAAAGGCTTATTTAAATAGACTTGATTTTAAAAAGGAGTATAGATAAAAACATGGAAGTAAGAGGATGGCTGAATAGGGATTTACTGGATTCGATAAGCTGAGATGTTCGACATAGGACTTGCTTTCAATTAGGTTTCGTGGCTACAGTAGTGAAAAATCTGATGTTTGACACCATGCATTATATAAAATCTGTATTATAAACCTGGCATTAAATCTGGAAAAGATGTTTCAAAATGCCCTAAAGCGCCCAGGTGAGTAGGTATAAAAGTAGAAGAGCAGACCTCAAATTCAGTCCTTAGGACTCATGCAAATCTTTTATGCCTGCCTTTTTTTGCCATAATTCTGATCAATTCATAATCACTTGGGATGTGGGTCCTTATGAATATGACAATAGTGATAACGCTTTCCTCGTTCCACAGTGCAATAACGGACTGCAGCTGAATCTTTGTTCTCCTATATTATCAAAGTCTGCCTGAAATAAACATACAAACTTCCGAAACAATCAAATGGTGGTGCTACAGTTTGTTCACTTCTTTCATATTGCAACTCTGGGCTTTGAGAGAGGAGCAAGCAGGACCTAAAACAACACTTTTACTGGCATTTCTGTATTAGGGTTTCCTGGCACCCAGTCTCTGGAATACACTGACCGCACCAGCATCCATCTGAGCACCGTGAGAGTCACCTGTACTACTGCTGACCTTTGGACTGGCCAGAGCGAAGCTTCCCTGGGCTTTGCTTTTGCTACTTGTGACTCGACTGTCCTGGGTTTCTGCGGACTGACTGACTTGAGCAGTTGAAGAGGTAGGGTTGATCGTGGGAGCCTTGCCCAGCCTCTGCAGCACACCTAGTTTGGGTGCCCGTTCCATGCTGGAAGAGGTAGAGGAGATTGGTGTTGTGCCCTCTGATGGGGGAAGTTTGTACTTGGTGCCTAGCCTCCGCAGCGTGAGGGCTTTGGCTTTGGGGGTGGAAGTCTCTTTTTTGGAAAAGGTTTGGGGTCGCTTTAGCACGCCGGCGTACTGCAGTACTGAGCCCTCACCGTCGCTTTCATCTTCCTCAAATACTTCAGTTACACCTCCACTCTTTACGACAACTTTTTCCTCTGCCTCACCCAATCGGCTAAACACACCTGTGGGCTGCTGCAAGGTAAAGGGGAAATGATTACAACTCTAATGTGTGTTTATTTGATGGACAAGATAACTATGAAACAATGTTTCACCTTATTTGTCGTTGTGGTGTCTGCTTTAGATTCGGCCCCGAGTCTGTCAAACACTGAGGTACGCTTTAGAACCTTAGCTGTAGGAGTGAAAAAAGAAGGCGCGTCAAATAGATCAAGCTACAATTCATTGGTTGAGTTTTTCTTGATTTTAACACTTCAAAGACTCTTTTTGCTTTTAAATTCACAGTTGAAGAATCTGCAGAACCAGTTATGCAAAACCATTTCCCGATTTATACCTTTTTTGGTCTGCTGTGCCAGTATGCGTCGAGTGCGAGCTGTTGTGCCTTTTGGCATGTTTATGATGTATTTACCCTCCATTTCTCTGGTGACCCGTCGGCGCTTAACTTGCAATCCATTTTCTTCTGCTGGTTGGCTGGGCACTGTTAAAAGGTAGATAGACAAAGGGAATTTTTGGTATTTCTTTCTTCATTATGCCCATCCGAGTTGTCAAAGTCTAGTACATCCATTTAAAAACATATTTAATATAAACAGTGAGATCAAGGTATCATTTGATCTTATCTTATGTACCTGTTTTGGTACTGGTATTGGAGACCGTCACTGATAATCGGTTGTCAGGCCGCCGAGCAGGCGTGCTTGGTGGGGAGTCCCGGCTCAAAGCGTTGGCAATCATGCGTGTGGCAGCTGTCAGGGGAATATGAACATTGCTAGATCTACAGCTTCGGCCAACTAAGACAAAGATAAATCACTCCCTACATGAGCAACCAGTCAAAGAACTACAGGAAAGCTTTGTTCTAAACTCGAGTTTGAGTACGTATGTTGAAAAAAGTTGTAGAATACTTACGCGTGTTAGCAGTACGTCTTAGTTCGGCCTGTACACTAGTCTGTCCTGAAGAAATGGCTTCAGTTGTCATTTTACACAAATCCTGTATGTAAAGGAAGAAGGATCAGGTTAGTAGTTCATTTAGAAAAAAAAACGAAGGCTCTTTGTTGTATAGTAAAGTGAAACATAATGTCTTAGAATCAGAACAAGCTATATCGCCAGGTGTGCTAACACGCACGCACGCACACACACGATTTGGCTTGGAAACAAAAGCTTCAAGCACACATACAATGTAAAGTGAAACAACATGGGACAAATAACATGGGAAACTAAATGTTTTAAAAAAAAAATAATTATGTAAGATTAAAGAAAAAAAATGGTGGATATGTGACAGAAGAGCTCCGGATGGAATTGATTACGGAACAGAGAATTAATGAATATAGTTATAGGGTGCAATACATGAAATGTCTGCAGGAAAGTTTTGAACATGTTTATTGCACAGTACGGTTTAAAATTTGTACAGTATACATGGATGCAATAAGACTAATACCTTTGTATTAGTCAAAATTTTTGGTTTAGAATCTAACCCTAACGTCTGATTGGATTGGATGCTAAGAAAAAACATAAATTCTTGGCAATCAGTGAAACTGAAATTAAATTAAATAGTGTTCAGAACAAAGATAGGTACTGTTTGTAAAATATGTAAATGCTTAAGTTAATAAAATGAAAATTTAAACACCAAATTGTTTATTTTATATTGTATATTATTCAAAAATAAGCCTGCTAGTAAGATACTCGAACTGAAACCACAAAAGGAAACATAACTGTTACAAGTGCGAATATAATAAGATGACCAAATATTGCCTGCCTATTAAATATTAAATTAGTTTAATACAAATTACAAAAACTCAATAAGATATTTACACTCACCTGTCTATAAACATACTTGGCATGTTTAAGTATGGCTATAATATCCCCAATGACTGTAATACCCAAGTCCATTATTATTTCTTTACTGAGGTCCATAAGCATTGATTTCTGAATCCTGTAAAACCAAACAATTTAAGCAACTTTGTTAACACACGTAGGCTCTAATTCATAAACATTGCTGATAAACAATCCACAGTGCATCAGAATCAGTCCAACATGGTTAAAACATGCAGAAATGATGTCACGGTGTGGTCATGATGTTACCTGTTGTCAACAAATGCCACGGCGTAATTGACGGCCAGGCCAGGCGGGATCCCAGCATCTTTGAAGAACTGGATCCACTCAGAGGTGGCTACAAGATAAATGGAAGTACAGGACATGTGATTAAGTGTGCATACATGAAGAAATGACTGTAAAATGAAAGCATTTGGATATGTTTGATGTATTCTGGTGTGTGACATGCATGACACAGAGAGAACATATGGTCAGCCAGAACAGCTGCAAGCACCAGGATGTTATTTTTAAAGTCTTAAGCATTGATCTTGTGTCTCCTTAACAGGAACATTGGTTATAAACTATAAAGAGAGTTAGTATCTGAATCAATACAAGCAAAAACATCATTATAAAATAAATTAATATTCTTATCATTATAAAATAAATTAATATTCTTATCATTATAAAATAAATTAATATTCTTATCATTAGAAAATAAATTTATATTCTTCTTTTAAAATAATTTAACATTATTATCATTATAAAATAAATGTACATTCTTATCAATATAAAATAAATTTACATTCTTATCAATATAAAATAATTTAACATTCTTATCAATATAAAATAAATTTACATTCTTATCAATATAAAATAAATTAACAGTCTTTTCATTAGAAAATAAATTAACATTCTTATCATTAGAAAATAAATTAACATTCTTATCAATATAAAATAAATTAACATTCTTTTCATTAGAAAATAAATTTACATTCTTATCAATATAAAATAATTTAACATTCTTTTCATTAGAAAATAAATTTACATTCTTATCAATATAAAATAATTTAACATTATTATCAATATAAAATAATTTAACATTCTTATCAATATAAAATAATTTAACATTATTATCAATATAAAATAATTTAACATTCTTTTCATTAGAAAATAAATTAACATTCTTATCAATATAAAATATTAAAATAAAACTATATTTTTGCACATATGTTTTTTATAAAATAAGCGATTGGGGGAAAGAAAAAGCATGGATTAATAAATAAGACAATGGAAATACATCATTGGGCCTATTTTTATAAGCAATAATCGAATTCTACTGAAAAATCTTGTAAAGACTGAACCCAAAAGCACAAACACACCTCCCCCCACTCATAAATGAGGAAAAACTGAATTAATAAATGTGTATATTGACCATTTTCCATATATAAGGGTCATTTCTTACTAACCTGTTGTGACGGTCGCCATCTTGCCGAGGAAAAACCAGCGCGCGGCGGAAATGTGCTGACGTCACATCCTGTCCATCTTCGGAAGGAATCGGCTCACCGGAACTATCCGAAGCTCGAGACATCGACTCTAAAAACATCTTCCTTAATATTTTGTGTCAAATATTAATATATAAATAATAATAATATATATAAACGTGTGGTTATCCCATTATACTTTATACAAGGAATATTCCAACTTTAAAATGTATTTAATTAGTTTAACACTAAAATCTGCAGTTATATGCCTTTACAAATCATGTGGGATTAAAAGAAAAACATATTTAAATGTAAAGTTAAAAGAGATATTTAGATTTAATTTATTATAAATCTTATTTTTCACTTTTATAACTTTTAATGACATGCTTTGTCTACTGTATCCACAAGAGTGCAGTATAATCTCAATTATAGACTGCTGGGTTGCCAGATTGGGCAAAAAAGTGCAAATAAAGCCCAACTATATCTGTTAACAATATTGACTTTAAATTGCATTAAAAAGACAGACATAAATGAATTGTGAATATGTTTATTTTGTAGACATTTCCATTACAAGAAACCCTTTGGACATCATACAAGGATATTAAGATAGGACAGTACATCTACTTTCACAGTCTCTGCAACCATATGAAATGTCCTTCTCCATTCATTAAAGGGAATAGAAATATAACAAGAAATTAAAGCGCAAAGATGAAGAACACAGAACGGAGGTCATATTCGCAAGGGTCGTTCGGAATGAATTCAATATAATTTCAATATGAGAACTTCGATGGCCAGCCGTCATGGTAAGGAAAGCACGTGTCCTAAAGGCCATGACATCAAACCATCCAGACGCTTCTGTGATCAGCTCACTTAATCAAGTATATACTGTACTAAGACAACACGTATTGAAAAAGCACCATGTTATTATCAGTTTACAATATTCTTTAGGCCCGGCCTTCCAGTACCCTCCAAAAGGCAAAATGTGTCTGATAAAGCCCTCTTTAACACATTGGACTATGATCACTTTATGTTACTTTTATATTAAAGGCAATCTTTAAATGTGCATTGGGAAGTAAAACACCTGTCAAATGATGCCCACCGATCTGAGAGGCATTGACGATGCACCATGCATTACAATCCATTTGAGTACATTGCAGAATAAATCATACATGAGATATACTGTAAAGATTCTTCACTTTGACACTGTAGCATTCAGGACTGATTTTAGTCTTACAAATACGTCGATTTGCTACATGGTTCTCCTTGAGTATCTGATATATTGCGTTCCACCGAAATGAATATAAAAATACCAAGGATTATCATAGCTTGATCGCAGCCTCTTTGGCCTAACAAGGAGTATTTGCAAAGTGGAAGACCAAAGAGTCATACTTAATCGCTTTACTTTACATCTCTTTATGATATCAGATCCAGATCACACAAGAATACAGTAACACGATTCGGAGAAGTAACAAAAGCACCAACATCTGAAAAACAAAACAACATAAAACTGTTGTTCCACAGGAAAGTCTTTGAAATTGGGTTGAATCACAGAGCTGTGTGACAGCACAAACTAAGTTAAATGAGAATCTTGTCCCTCTCTGCGAATCAGAGGTAGACCTTCATTACATTTGGTGATACTGTATCCCACCATAACGAAGATGCCATAATTCAGTTTCAGATGTGAAATGAGTACATAATTCCATCTGCTGGACAGAGCTTAAGCTTTACCTCTGCTTTTGGTTTGAACCTTGGACCCAATGTACCCACGATTCAATAAAATGGTGCACTTGTGTACATAAACGTAGCATAAAAAGGTATTTCATTTGTAACAACTGTACATTTTTTCATACCAGACAATACTACACATAAGGCCAAAGTCATTAGGGACAATGGATCTGTGTTGAAATACTTGCATCTGTGTTTAAGGGCTGATCCAATGTTGTCCATCAAGCCCTGAATAATACACACGCACACACACACACACGAACATACACACACACATTGTAGAGGGCAGACAGCACACACTGGACATGATAAATCCATAGAAAAATACATCACAACTGTTTGATAAACACAGTTGAATCACATAGTCACCAAGGATATATTGAGACTCGATTCATGTCTTATTTTTTCATTAGCATATTTCTTTATTTATGCATTCATAGATGTTTGTGTCCAGTGTGTTTTGTCCACAGGGGTTGATGAACAAGTGCTGTGGGACCAATTTCATATTGACAAAGCACATCAAAAAGCTTCCACAAAGCCGTGATACATATATATCACTATATGCACCACAGTTCGAATAAAGTCATCATACATATTACACATTTTGTATGAAAGGCAGTGTTGATGCTTTTCATATTAAGGGAAAGGTGAGCTGTTATTGTTTATTATAATATATATTTTTGTTCTTTTAGAAAAATATCTATGTTTAAACCAAAACCAAGTGCATCGAGCTCTCCCTTCGGTCTTCATTGACAAAAATAACATTTTTTGAACATTCACACATTACATTACAATCATTGCAGATATATATACACAGTAAATATGTATATATATATATGCATACATAATATATATTTATGTTTTTATATATTTTATATATTTATATAGAGTTTATGACATAAAAAAGTTCATAGTGCACAACATGCCTTTTCATTGCCAACATGAGCTAACTATGAAATTATAATAACCATAATAACAATATTTGTGATAACTGCAGTAAGACAACAGTAACAGAGAGAAGGAGCAGCTAAGAGCCCCACAAAATTCTTCCATTTGGCAGCAACGGCACATTCAAGAGCAAAAGCGTAATGAAAAATCTGTAACTTAAAACATCAAAAATCAACATTCACAGAAAAGTTGACGGTTCATATTCAAAAGCACACTGCATCCTTATGGCCACCATTGTTTTCCTTCCTTCCGTCCATAGTCGGTTTTTGTGCTTTTCTTTGTTTTCGCTTTGACAACCCCCTTAAATAAAGAAATAAACTGGAGATGTGGTCCTCTGTGACTTCAATTCACATCAATGGCTGGAGTTGTGTCAAACCAGATCACAACACAAGACCAACAAGGACTTTTAGAAGCACAGAGGCCACTCATCCAAAACCAAGAGGTTATCTATGTTTCTTCCTGGTCTTTCGTTTTCAATATTATGCTTTTCAAACCCAGGCAATGATTGACACTGTTGTAACTCACAATAAAAGCCACATTTGTGTGCACTCATGAGAGTTAATACTATCATTGAAACACGGAATGACACAAACCCTTCTAACTCACACAGTAAAATGGGAAAGGGTATAACATTTCGTCAAAACTCTGAGAGCTATGAAGACCAGCTGAAGGTGACACATGGAACTAAACGGCCGTATGAATAATCTCAATCCAGATTATTGAACTTCATACCTCCGGATTCCAAAGGCTCTCCTAGCACCTGCCTGTTGAAGCTCCTCTGCTGGCCTTGCCAAGGTCTACTCAGTGTTTCTTCACTAGTCCAAATAAATCCTCGGCGCTGAGGAGGAATAAAGAGTCCCGACCCTTTGGCCTTTTTAGCTTCTGAAATGGCATTTTGCGGTCGTTTGATCAGCGTGCTGTGTCTAAGATGTTTTGAAATGTCTGCCCATCGTGATAGGCTTTGAGGTTCCACCGTGCAATGAAGCAGGCCGGTCCGTGCGTGGGGAGTTTGCTGTGTTGGTGTGGGCTGGCACTCACTCAAGGTTCCATGGGCTTTCAGGGTCCAACGGGCTCTCAGGGGCTGAAGACTTCGGAGAGAACCAGAGGCACATAGAGACAGGAGAGAGGAGAAACAGATGTGGACAACGGAGGGGAAAAAAAGAAATAGACAAGTTGCTAGAGAGTGTGCGGTAACGTCCCGTTTCACAGTCAGGTGTGGATGAACTGGATGGGGGAAAAGCAAGGCCCAAAAAATAAACGAAACCCACAAAAGCTGTTCTTTGCCCCGCTTTTCCGCTTGGACATAAACACGGCAGACACCTGGCATGGATAGAGAGAACGAGGGAGATGGTACACCAATGTTTGCCGGAGCAAGATTAGGAGTGAGAGCTATGTGCTTTCATTATTAACACGCACGCTGATGGATTTAAACATCCAGGAGAATTTAAGCGTGTACACATGCGTGTGTTTATTAGCTAGTGACTTATCTCAATATTAAGCCTGAATTCATTGTGAATTAATATACCCTTACATCACATCGATGAAGTCACTTAGATGCTAATGCATCTGGGCCTTAATTTACAGAGGCCGAAACATAAAAGGATGTCTAAGATCCCAGTTTGTCTGCAATACAATTTAATGGCAAATGCTGGAATCTGTACGTGCTGTATGTGTTTTTGTCCACAGGCAAGCAGAGGCAGAGATGCAAAGCTCTCAAAGTGCAAGAAGCGAGGGTGAGTTCAGGGAATCAGAGGACTGATCGCTGCTGCTGGTTCGCTGGTTAGCACTGGCCCCGCAGGCTCCCTCTGGGTAGGTGAACACAAATGAAGATGTGTATGAGGGGATGTAGCTGCCGGCGTCAGGGTTACCGCCACCGTCGGCAACAAGGCACGGGCCGTCCGGCGCCGGCTGGCCCTGCCCATAGAAAGAACTAGAAAAGGCTACCTCCTGCATCATTCCTTGCTGATGTGCTGGGACCGGCTGTGTCGTGGGCTGTGAAACTGGGACGTGGTGGTGGGACGAGTAGGCGGGCGGCAGGTAGAAAGTGTCCTCCTTCACAGTCAATCCCACCACGGAGACGGATGGCGCCTGTGGTGAGGCCTGCTGCATCTGCATCTGCGCAGGCGGCTGGTCCTGATAGGGAATTTTGCAGCCGGGCTGGTGCGCAACCAGGACGAACTCCAGGCGTTCCTTTTCTTTTTGCAGCTCGGATATTTCTGCCTCTAGCTCAGCCTTCTCCTCCTCCAATATGTCGGTCTCCTTGGGTTGGAGAGACAAGAGGAGGACACAGGGGACAGAGATTATATGATTATATAAAATGAGACTTTCTAAAAAAAAGAGATTACATGTATTCATTTCTTATCATGAAGATAGTAGTCACTAATGTGGCTGTTATTAGACAGTATGACAAGTTGCAAAATGATATGTGGGGAAGGCATTGCTCACCGACTGTAACCTGTCTGTGAGCTCACGCCGGCGGTTCCTACACTTTGCGGCAGCCAGTTTGTTCCTCTCTCGTCTTACTCTTCTCTTTTCCTCCTCTTCGGGGGACAGCTGGAAAAAGAGACTTTGTTTCATTCTTTTGTCAGAACACATTTTCCTACACAAAGTCTCCATGATAGTATGTGAAACACACAATGCAAACTGTAAATTATTCTAAACATCAACCACTCATGATTCTCTCACAGCCCTCATTTACCGTTTCATCCCGTGTACGGCGACGGCTACGAGACTGTCGCACTGGGCCAGGCGCATCAGAGCTCGGTGGGGTGAAGCTTCCGGCGGCAGAGAAACTTGGGCCAGGCAGATCATAAGGATCCAAGGCAACCGGCTGCGTCATGGCACCGGAGCCCGTGGCGCTTTGCCCTGGTGCCACAGATGAGATGAGAGTAGGCTGCACCATCCACTGCAGATCCTGGCTGGTGGTGATGGCGGTCACTGTGGGCACGAATGAGCTGGGCATGTCCACCCCTGTCCCAGTGCCAGTTGACCCTACACCCACCCCTACCCCACTAGTGGTAGCTACACACTCCTGGAAACCAAAAACATGAAGAATTTAAAACTCAAGGATTAAAAGGGGGGTTGCTAGATACTACGTTTCTTCATGCAGATTTTTATTCGTTCCTAAATTGTTGATGGATTTTAGAAGTCAGGAGAAAATATCAGCTGTCATAAAAATAGTATATGAGTAGACCAACTCTTAAACAATCCTACCATTTTTTTGTACATTTTCTTTCGAGTATAAAGTTAAATAAACACCAGGACTTCCAGACACATATGCAGCTTCTTCATTCTCCATCTTATGTTTAAACCTTGCTCCACAAGATCAATTTTCTACTTTTCCACCACTATAGCGTACCTTATAATGCCACAATATATGCAAATTTTACATAATTAATATACAACATTATTCATATGCACGGTGTTAACATCATTAGTAAATATACAAATTAAGGGTCAGTGGTTGTCTGGCCGTAAGAAAGTTGGACTTGAGAGCAGAAGATTGCGGGTTCGAATCCCAGTTTGCTCTGCAGTGATGATTGATTACTGCAAAATAGTAAGTTGGATAAAAGTGTCGGCCAAGTGAATAAATGTAAATATGCCTCTGTATGTTGTTGTGATTTTCTATCTTTTATTTTATTATTTTACTTTAATGTGCATACCTTTTAAATATGTAAAGACTGTAAATCAACACAAAAACTCCACATACGTTTAAACGCACGACAATAAAGGCTAAATTATAGCGTTATTTTAATCTAAACACTTCAAATTTAATGTGTTAAATCGTATACAAATTTTACAAAATTTTATGTGTTAAATTGTATGCAAATTTTACAAAATTTAATGTGTTAAATTGTATGCAAATTTTACAAAATTTAATGTATTAAATCGTATGCAAATTTTACAAAATAAATGTGTTAAATCGTATACAAATTTAAAAAAATTAATGTGTTAAATCGTATGCAAATTTTACAAAATTAATGTGTTAAATCGTATGCAAATTTAAATAAAACTCCTAATTAAAATAAATCTGTAATAAGCGCCCAAAGAAACCTCCACATCTCATTAATATTCAGCACCAGACACGCATAGCCAATCGCCTTCCTCGTTTCCCCCTCCCCTCCCCGTTCCTCCGCCCCCGCCACACCCCCGGCGTTCCCCTTAGCAACCCAACGCAACACTCCAAAATAGAACGCATTGACGTCACAGAAGAGTCTGCGAGTCGAGGGCGGGGCTTCGTGCGCGGATGTCGGAGAGTTCCACAGCTGACACCACGTTGCTGCCGGCGCGCGTGCTTTTTAAACCACACAACTTTTGAAACACACAACAACTTTTGTAACACAACTTTGTAAGACAACTTTGCAACACAACTTTGTAACACACACTTTGTAACACACACTTTGTAACACACTTTGCAACACACACTTTGTAACACACACTTTGTAACACACACTTTGTAACACACAACAACTTTGTAACACACACTTTGTAACACACAACAACTTTGTAACACATACTTTGTAACACACTTTGCAACACACACTTTGTAACACACACACACACACACACACACACACACACACACACACACACACACACACACACACACACACACACACACACACACTTTGTTACACAACTTTGTAACACACACTTTGTAACACACACAACTTTGCAACACACACACTTTGACTGACCTGCGGTGCGCTGGTGGTGGGCGGGCTTCCGAAGGATTCCACGGACGACAGGTACTGAGATTCCAGGGACGGAGAGGAGCTTCCACGGGAGCCGGTGTCGGGGTCTCCGGGGAACCCCTGAAACATCTCCCCGAAAGAAGCCGCAACACCCCGCGTGCCCGGCGAGAACGGCACGTCACCTGTCACCCAACACACATGAGACTCGCACGCGTGACGTCACAGGTCGCATCGTGTCAAGGGTCTTACCGTAACTTGTCTTCCTCGGAGTCTTGGTCAAGATGCCCTGCGTCTCTTTCCACAACAGTTGCATGAAGACATCGATCCCGATCCCTGGCGTGGCGAAACTTCTTAATCCCAAACACGATCCGCGAGAGCGTGCATGTATAAATCCACAATAATCCGTGGGGTCGGTCCGGAGCGGATGTGCTGTTCGGGCAGCAGAGCTTCTTCTTGTGAATGAAGCCTGAGAACGCATTGTAAGTAGGGAGTCCTGGCCCCGCCCCCTGCGGGAGTTCCGCTGACGTATGTGCCCATATATGGTCTAAAAGCGCTGTTTTTGTTTTCTGTAGCTAAGCAATGTGACGTGGAGGGATTCCCTCACCCACAGACAGAGAGAGAGAGAGAGAGAGAGAGAGAGAGAGAGAGAGAGAGAGAGAGAGAGAGAGGACGAGAATAGATACGTTTACTATAACTTCCATGGGATATTTTTAACTTTATTGGGTTTTCACAAACAATTTTACAAACAGGACGCTTTTGGAAAATAAAACATTACAATTAAAAGAGTAGTTTTGTTTGATGTGATTATGTCGTTTTAAAATGTGTAAATACATTTTTTATTGGAAAATAAAGAATTTCTCAAAATAATTTCATGATGACAGCAATAAAACATCATTAGATGTAATACAATGTGGTTCATGAGGTTAATCAATATTACTTTGGAAAATACAGAATCTGTCAATAAAAAGTCATGAGTTCAGCTATCACAATGTCATTGTTTTTAATAAAATGTGTTTTACACAATAAATCAATATTTTATAAAATAAATTAATATTAAATTGGATAATAAAGAATTTCTCAAAATAAGTTCATGATGTCAGCAATAAAACATCATTAGATGTAATACAATGTGGTTTTAAATGTTAATCAATATTACTTTGGAAAATATAGAATCCGTCAGTAGAAAAGTCATGATTTCAGCTATCACAATGTCATTGTTTTTAATAAAATGTGTTTTACACAATAACAAATATTAAATTGGGAAATGAAGAATTGCTCAAAATAATATCATGATCTCGGTAATAGACATTGATTAAATATAATAAAATGCATTTTATAAAATAAATAAATATTCATTTTAGAAAATACAGAATCTCTCAACCTAAAACCATGATATCAGCAATAAAAAACATTATTACATATAATAAAATGCATTTTACAAAATAAATAAATATTAAAATTGAAAATAAAGAATCTCTCAACATGAAACCATGATCTTGGTAATAAACAACTAAATATAATAAAGTGTATTTTACACAATTAATAAATATTAAATTGGGGAAATGCAGAATCTCTCAACATACTATCATGATATAATAAACACTAACTGAATATAATAAAGTGTATGTGCTGCAGAATGACAAAGAGAAAGCATGTGTGTTATTTTCACAGGTCACATGTTACAGAGTTAAGAGGAAACCCACTTTCACTTGTTTTGACTTGACTGTCATCGACACGCCCCACGGAATCCCCGACACACAAGAGTCTCTAGAACAGGTCTGCTCAGAGATTTACATTAACAGTTGTCTATGGTGGATAAGATTTCTTTTGTTATTTTAAGCCTGTTGAAAAGTTGTGTAAGTGTTGCACTGGTTAGTTCAACAACGATATAACCACGTTTAGTCGTTACAACATTAGAATAACTGGTCCTAAGATGGATCATCATTGCTTCAGTACTGAATTCAGCTTATTGTTCAGCATACAAAGCGTTCATTATGGTTCTCCCTCTCCATTTACAAGAAGCCATGCACAAGTTTCTAAGTCACACAGTGGGATGTAGTGACGGAAATCATATAGTGTCATATAGTGTCATTTCGTGTAATATTATGTCATTTAGCGTCATATAGTGTCATTTTGTGTCGTATTGTCATAAAGTGTCCTACATAGTGTCCTTCATAGTGTCATATACAGTGTTATATGATGTCATATAGTGTCATATATAGTGTCGTATAGTGTCATTTAGTGTCATATAGTGCCATGTAGTGTCATATAGTGTCATATAGTGTCATATTATCATAGTGTGTCATATAGTGTCATTTAGTGTCATAAAGTGTCAAATTGGCATATAGTGTCATATAGTGTCATATAGTGTCATATAGTGTCATAAAGTGTCAAATTGGCATATAGTGTCAAACTGGCATATAGTGTCATATTTTCATATAGTGTCATATTGGCATACAGTGTAATATGGTATCATATTGGCATATAGTGTCATATAGTGTCATTTAGTGTCATAAAGTGTCAAATTGGCATATAGTGTCATATTTTCATATAGTGTCATACAGTGTCATATAGTATCATATTGTCATATAGTGTCATATAGTATCATATTGGCATATAGTGTCATATTGTGTCATAAAGAGTCATATAGTGTCAAACTGGCATATTGTGTCATATTTTCATATAGTGTCACATAGTATTATATTGGCATATAGTGTCAAATAGTGTCATTTAGTTTCATAAAGAGTCATATTGGCATATAGTGTCATATTGACATATAGTGTCATACAGTGTCATATAGTATCATATTGGCATATAGTGTCATATAGTGTCATATAGTCTAATATAGTGTTATTAAGTGTCATATAGTGTCAAACTGGCATATTGTGCCATATTTTTATATAGTGTCATATAGTATCATATTGGCATATAGTGTCACATAGTGTCAAACTGGCATATTGTGCCATATTTTTATATAGTGTCATAAAGAGTCATATTGGCATATAGTGTCATATTTTCATTTAGTGTCATACAGTGTCATATAGTATCACATTGGCATATAGTGTCATATAGTATCTTATTGGCATATAGTGTCATATAGTGTCATAAAGAGTCATATAGTGTCAAATTGGTATATTGTTCCATATTGTCATATAGTGTCCTATAGTATCATATTGGCATATAGTGTCATATAGTGTCATTTGGTGTCATAAAGAGTCATATTGGCATATAGTGTCATATTGGTATATAGTGTCATATTTTCATATAGTGTGATACAGTGTCATATAGTATCATATTGGCATATAGTGTCATATAGTGTTCTATAGTGGCATATAGTGTCATATAGTATCTTATTGGCATATAGTGTCATATAGTGTCATAAAGAGTCATATAGTGTCAAATTGGTATATTGTGTCATATTGTCATATAGTGTCCTATAGTATCATATTGGCATATAGTGTCATATAGTGTCATTTGGTGTCATAAAGAGTCATATTGGCATATAGTGTCATATTGGTATATAGTGTCATATAGTATCATATTGGAATATAGGGTCATATAGTATCATATTGGCATATAGTGTCATATAGTGTCCTATAGTGGCATATAGTGTCATATAGTATCATATTGGCATATGGAGTCAAACTGGCATAAAGTGTCATATAGTGTCATATAATGTCATTTAGTGTCATTTAGTGTCATAAAGAGTCAAACTGGCATATAGTGTCATATAATGTCATTTAGTGTCATAAAGAGTCAAACTGGCATATAGTGTCATATAATGTCATTTAGTGTCATATAGTGTCATATAATGTCATATAATGTCATATAGTATCATATTGTCATATAGTGTCATATAATGTCATATATTGTCATATAGTGTCATATTATCATATAATGTCATATAGTGTCATATAATGTCATATAATGTCATATAGTATCATATTGTCATATAGTGTCATATAATGTCATATATTGTCATATAGTGTCATGTAATGTCATATAATGTCATATAGTATCATATTGTCATATAGTGTCATATAATGTCATATATTGTCATATAGTGTCATATAATGTCATATAATGTCATATAGTATCATATTGTCATATAGTGTCATATAATGTCATATATTGTCATATAGTGTCATATAATGTCATATAATGTCATATAGTATCATATTGTCATATAGTATCATATAATGTCATATATTGTCATATAGTGTCATATAATGTCATATATTGTCATATAGTGTCATTTAATGTCATATAGTGTCATATAATGTCATATAATGTCATTTAATGTCATATAGTATCATATTGGCATATATTGTCAAATAATGTCATTTAGTTTACTTCATCTAGGAACAAATGTGAGTCATCGTTTGTATTTTTTGTGAGGTACAGTAGAAATAAACGGATGACGAGTTGGTGATTTGGGGAAGGCGAGCACATGGCAGACCCTTGAAATGTCTCTGGAGGTGCACAGGATGTGTAATGACCCCTCAGCTCGAGGGGAGGGGGGTAACAATAATTACTCAGCAGTGTTTCACGTCACCGGCGGAGAACGCTCTATCAGTGTCATACGTCACAACCAATGAGATGTACTTGCAACGTGAGGATAACATTTCACCAATATTCACCAAAAGCCGCATTTAAATCCCCGCGGTTACGTCATACGGACACAATCCATACGTAAGTATCTATAGTTGCCTCGGAGACGGCGCATCACGCATTACGTCACATGTGTGCGTTCGCAAAAACTCGACATTGTCCGAGCAGACAGAGTTTAGAAGTGTTAATTATTTAAACAGTCTGTACATAAATATACAGTCGCTGGGGAACAATGAGAAGTGTGTGTAGCGTAAACTGTGCAGCTTCAACCAATCCTGCGTGTGTATACAACCTCCGTCTCCATGGAAACGCCGTTCCCGCACGTCTGACGCAAGCACGTCACGACGGTTGCTTTTTTTTGTTTGTGCTGCGTAGCAACAGGTTACCATGGTAACTCTTAAAGGGCCAGCGCGGCTGTTAAACTCTGCTCGTGAGGGGTTTAACAGGGGAGATATGGCGCACGTTTATACATTTGTGGGGTCTTCAGAGTCATTGGTATCAGTTTTTTAACATTTGGTGATTTTTGTTAACCACGCAGGGTTGGTTTTGTCATGTTTGGTTGCAGGAAGTAGCTATGATGCTAGCTTGCTAATGCTACTAGCATGGCAATGTTGACATTTGAGTTCATAATTTACATTTAGTCATTTAGCAGACGCTTTTATCCAAAGCGACTTACAATAGATAACAGTTATCGTTTATGTTGATTAGGATACAAAAGATGCGCTTTTGTTTATTTGCTGTTTTTGCGAAATGTTCCAATAGTTATGTTGTGGTTAGCGATGGTAGGCTAACGCTAAAGGACGTACAGCGGAATGAAGGACAAATACATCCCATATGGTTCACGCTAGGTCGATTTTCCCAGCTCCCAAAGTAGCGTCGGCCGGTTTGACTGTTTTGTATAAATGTAGGTTTGCATAAACATGGGATTGTGCCAAATGAGTTCACCGAGTGCATTTGGGATGCATACATCCATTTTAGGGTTAGAAACATGTTTTTTCTGGATCATGTTTAAGAGATGAGGAATGTGGTTTACATTCACTTTACGTCTGCAGAAAAGTAACCAAAAGGTGTCTTACGTGATCAAACATATCCGTTTCATCACCGAAACCAACATATTTACATATATTCAACGTCCGTTTGATTCTTGTTATATATCACTGCTTAGACATTACAAATCTGACAAACAGATGATAAGGAAAACAGGTGATCAGAGATAAGCAAACAACAAAAAGCAGATACAAGTAAAACCAAAATGACAGTTTTTGACTTTCACAAGTCATTGGCTTGTGGATCGCTTGCTTTTTAAGACTTTAGGATGTGTTCATACATGCATATGTTACAATAATATTTTACAGTTACATTACAAGTTAACCCGTTTGTTTAGTACTGCAGGTCGGTACTAAAATTATAAGCTGTTACTTAACTTGTAACTGTAAGAATCTGTGTTTGAACACATGCACCTGGCTTTAAAGATAAAACTTAATTAAGTTATTAAGATCATGTCTGAAATTGCTATTTACACGCACTTAGTAAAAGTAATTAAATACGACTTTAACTGTTGAAATATCAACGCAGGTTTGAACAGAGCCCGGTTGTGCACAGGCCAAATTCTCACAATGTTATGGTTGAGAAGACCATTTTCATTCTGTAACGTTTAACAATTATTCATAATACTAATCATCAAAAACAAGGTAACATATGTTTAAATTTAATGCTTTAATTCAAAGCAATGTCTTTTTGCAAATACAGATTTTTCCAGATTTCTTGCTTAAACATATTTCCTTAGTTTATGCAGTGTGATGTTATAAATTTGTACTAATACTTAATAGAAAGATTACTATTATAAAGTATTATTATAGAGATGTTACAAAATAAGCTCATCAGTTAATCCGTAACTGTGGTTAAAAGTTTTACATGGAGGGAAACTGCTACTTTATTGTGAGAAGATCTGATTTGCGTTTTTATTTTATGGGGGTAGTCGTGGTCAAGTGGTCCGGGTTTGCCGGTTCGATCCCCAGGGCCGGCAGGTAATGACTGACCTACCCTTGTGCAAGGCACATAACCGTGCGTGTGTTCACTTCTCATTGGATGGGTTCAATGCAGAGGTCACACTTAGGATATGGGTCACCATATCTAAAAAACAGGTCACTTTCAGTATTATTTTAAAGCCCCAAGGGGAGTTTTTTAATTTGTATTTGTTTTTAACTGTCCATGCTGTTTATCTGACATTTGCGACAATCAGTTAAGCATGACATCAAAGTGTCATCACACAAGCACATGATTTGGCATGTGAATTCCACCCGGATAAATTAACCATCATCATCACATGTTGTTGTTTCTTTGGTTTCTGCAGTGGTTGCAGTTTGTATTATTGAAAAACTAATGAATAGGAAAATATATATATTTGCATTTCAGTTCAAACTGCCTCACGTGTCTTAGTTTTCTAATAAGTTAATTTGGCTTTATGCAAAAACAAGCTTGGTTTTCATTTTTTGGCACTACTTCAGATCCGCATTTTTCGCCTTGACTTGTTTTTTGAAAAACCCTTGCCACCCTGCTCAAGGAAAAGCTCAATACTGTAGGGGAGGGGCATGAAGCCGGAGCGAGAATATATGTTTTGTTTACACAACGCTTTCTGTTTTTGTCTCTCCGGTCTTTTTAGAACTCGAACCCCTGCAGCAGTCACGAGAGCGTCTCGTTTCCTGGAGAGGTGGGACATGTTTGCCTGGTTCCCTGCCCAAAATATTTGTAACCAGGCAACAGCGAGGCCGTCCCATAATCTCTCGATGTGGTAGACACCCCTTTTGGCAGCTTAACCCAACGACATTGCATAACCGCTGTCTCTAACTTCCCAGCACCACAAATCCAAATGAGCCCAAAACGTTTTGTTCATACGCCACACATTCCAACAGAAAACTGCACACTGAGTAAAACTTTGACTTGTTTGTCTTTTGTTGTATGCCGTCTGTGTTTTGGAACAGACTTTTAGGAACACTAGCTGTGGTGGAACAGACTGCTGTGTTTGCGCAGACACACACAGAGTGGTGTAGAGCTGGAAAAGTTAAACTTTTTAATCAAAAGTTAAACTTAAACTTAATGTCTGTCGTCGTTGTATCCTCCATTAGTAAGAAGAATTGTTTACACAGCTTTTTATTGTCCTTTGGGCATAGCAGACATGCTGTTCTCTGCCCAAAAAAACAACACTTGTATGCGAAGTATTAAACGAGGACAATGGTTATGTTTAGGAAAGTTGTACACTTACGCAAGCATGTCTGTTGTCAGCAAACATTGTACCTTAACAGCGATGGAGTGGTCTTTACATTATAATTCTGAAGAAACATCACTACTTTTGTTTTTTTCTCGAATTAAATAACACTAAATATTTCACTAGAGATTAGTTTTTGGGTATTCCATAACTTTCTACCTTTCTTACTCTTACATTCCAGTGGTTGCCTCATAGATGGGGAAACTCTCAGTCGCGTCTGGAAACATCTGGTAGCATAGACGACATGAGGTCATTCCGTTGCTTTCTCATAGACTGGCTCTCCGTGTGTGTACATCTGTATGTTTGCCTGAAGAATGTGCGAGAAAGGCTTTAGAATATACAGTTTTCTAGCAGAAGGAGCCATGCCGTTTTTCCTTCTGCGTTCTTTTTCGACTTGTTTAGAGAACCTGGATTTCGGCTTTGTCCACTAATTAATCCCATGTGGTTGAGAAACAGCTTGTCACGATCTAAGATTTCAGAGTAGTTTTTGAAGTACATGGACATTTCAAACAGGGGAATCCTATAAAGAAGATAATAATGTTGTGTGGTGACCCTTACCTATATAGTTAATATTTTCAATTACTACGATATCCTCTCAAGTTATGTGGCTATGTACACCTCTCCATTACATAAATCACTTCCTGTCAGGATAGCAGCTTCTGAGTAGTCAAGGAAACAGCGAAGGAAAAGGAAATTGCGTGCGGTCCTTTGATAACGCACCGAGATGGAAAGACTTTCAACTTGGTCTACGCATTGAGATCAAAATCAGACCATTGGAATGTGTTTTAGGAAATAAACAGTTTTGATTGCCCAGAAAGGACATATTTTCCCAGTTAAATTGCCTGTTTGTCTTATCAGTGATAAGAACGTCCGACCTCGCTTTAAAGACGGCATTTGCCCCGGTTAATCCTAACACTCCATTGTGTGGAAGAACATGAAGTGTCATTTTGTTCTATGTTAGACTTCTGCAATCTGGCCAGCTGAAGCATTGCTGAAATGCAATCAGTGGGTTTAGTATTCAGCAGCGTAGTGTGACTCAGACAGCATAAACCTCAAGCGCGTCAAACGTAGCCTACTTTCAGCAGGCCGCATGCCAGACAGAGAGGCACAACGCTGGATCCGAAAGAGAGAGAGGAACAGAGAGCGTACTCTTTCTCTGCCATCTCTCTGCATATCCATCCGTCTCCAGCAATTCTTTTTCTCAACCCCCACATTTTCTCCTGCTCTTCGCATCCATCTCCCCCACTCCTCCATGGCTTATGCAACAGTTGCCCTATTTTCATGGGGGAGGTTGTGAAGAAAGAGAGATTGAAAGAGCAGGTGGGAGGGATACGTAAGGAGAAAGGGGGGTCCAGGAGTGCTTTTTGTGCATGCTGCAGACGTCAGGTGGAAGACAAATTGTCCTTTTCTGGCTCCCCCTTAGTGCCACCCCGTTGTTTGCCGTCATCATCCCAAACCCCTCATCCACGGTTGTGTCTGCATTTGTTGGGGGTTTGAGAGGGATGAGGGACAAGTCACCAGATAGAGTAACTACCCGCCAACCTTTGCTAGATCTGACTTTGAGGCGGAACATGTACACCTCAAATACTTTACCTGGTTTCTGAAAAAAGTGGCAAATGCGTATCAAGGACTTTAGGTTTGGCTGTGTTACATGGACCCATTTTGCTGTAATAACAGATGTTCAATATTGTATTCAAATTTTCTATATATTGCTGCATTTTGTGATAATGTGAAGACATTTGGGCGATTCCAGGGTTATGGACGTGACTTAAAAACGCTCTTACATTACAAATGTTAACAGTAAATTGAAATCCTTGTTGATAGTGTTAAAACAACAGAAAGAAACAGTTTATGCAGGTTTTCTATTTTGAAAAAGGGAAATAATGTACGTGACAAAAAAGGACACCGTTTTTGGAAGATGACAAACTTCTTAAGATTTACGTGAACTAAAGTGTACAAACCTGAAGCATATATCCAACACATGGCCAAGGGAAAGCTCTTTATCGAACAAAAAATATTAACTATATTTTTATATAGCAAATGTGTCCGTTTAGTAGCGAAATGTAACGTTATGGATGTGACAATCAGGAAAAGATCCCTCGCTTGACTACAAACAAACCTGCACTAAAAATAAATATAATGTTTTAAAAACTTAAAGGGAAACATAAATGGTTATCTGAAATACCAAATGTTGTCAGATGGGCTATAAGCATAAAAATCATTCGTAAAAACGTATAATTTTAATGGTAAGGTTGACATTTTCACGGAATTGGACATTTACTAATGCATTTTAAGGCATTTATGATTTAAAATCATAGTGAAATTAAAGGCTGAAAGCAAACTTTGAATGTCATTATCTTTATCTAAAAATTATCTAATGTGAATTTCTGACTTTAGTCTATTGAAAGTGGACTGTAAAGCCAAGATGATATTACTGTGCTGCTTTAACCCTAAATGTCTTTGACTGTTTTTATAAATGAAATAATTGTGATGAAATAAATTCTATGTAATATTTTATATATTTACTGTATATCTTTTACTTTGAGATTAAGGTCAACATTGTGTTGAATCTTTTTTGCATTATGTTTATTGAAGAAGTACATTTGGTCCTGAAATGTACATGATTTTATAGCCTGTTGCTATGTTTGTGACATTTCAAAAATGCCACCATGAAAAATGAAAACCAACCTGTAAAACAACAGCTATGCAAACAGAAAGTCATTTTATTCTAAAGAGCCCTTTCCTTCTGTAAAGTAAAGCCTTTGTAATTTAGCAATTTAAGCAACACTGCTTTTACATCATTAAACAGAACTAAAGACACTTCAATCTGTAATTGTATATCATTAACATTCCTTTAACAGTGAAATTATGAGCAATCGCCATAGTCATTTTTTACCATAGTCATAGAAAACAGCTATTAGCTGGGAGGTGAACACCTACCCTCTGATTATCAACCTATTACATTTCCAGCAGAAAATGTTACTTTTGTTCTCATGTATCTACGCACAAACCAAAATATGTCTTATCACGTACACGGCCAACCTGCCACTTGCCTACTTATGAAAGCAAAAGATGTTTTAGATTCATATACATTTTTGAAGGTGAATACGAAAGCATTTAATGCAGAGTAATTTAACCCCAGTTCCAGTTATGCGTCAGCCTTTAATGAGCTGACGTAAAAGCGAACACATTTAACTAAATAGTCAGTGTGGGGGCAAATACTCAAATTCTGTTTGAGTGACGCATTAGTCAGTATGTGATGCACTCACACCAAAAGAGTTGACATTTTACCCATATTGTTGTTCTAGTCAGCGCTGACTTCAAAAAGCCAAAAATTTTCATACTCAGTACTTGTATGAAAGTCTGACTTTGAACTATTCTCAAGGTAAAGTCTGCAGAACACAAGTGAAGATATCTCGAAGAATGTCGATAAACGGACATCAATGTCACCCATTTGCTTCTATTCCGTGGACAGTAAACCATGCAAAAGAATGGGTGCCAGTTACCAACAATCTTCAAAATACCTTTGCTTGCGTTTTGCAGAGGACAGAAAGTCATACAGCTTTAAAATGACATGAGAGTGAACTATGTTTTATTTTTGGATAAAAACTCTAGTTTAGCGGAAGAACGCATGAGGTGGTGCAAAACATATTTGTAAAAACAAACACTTCATGCAACGTGTCTTTAAATAAACCCAATGACATCAAATTCAGTAGTATCATATCCTCCAGCCAGGTCTATAAATGCATGTTGGCAGTCGTCTTAAGGAAGGCCGCTCTTTCCCGAAGGAGCTTGCACTCTGGAAAATGCACCCACACATGTAGCACTACAACTCTGGAGCTATTCCTGAAACCACCCCCATATAACTGTACCAAATTACCAATCGACAGCAAGAAATAGACGCACTGCATGTCACAGCGACGTTTCAGTGGGATCAATGAGGGAAATAAAGTTTGGGCTGATGAGAGGCAGAAAAGAGTGATAACATGCACACAGATGGAGGGAGGTGGAGAAAAGGTTGGAGGAATTTATTCATTCAACCCTGCAATTCTGAATCAGTGCGTGTCACACAAACACATGTTCTGCAAGCTGCTTTGCCCATTTCCTTCTTAGTAATTAGATTCAATGGAAGTAAATGTGCTATCTGCCAGATACCCACTTCTTGCACTGTGATTATTTTAGTCGCCTTCTCAGAAAAAGGAAACCCCACACTTTTTCTGCACAACTTTGATATTTCTGCCCATCTGTTAGCTTGGCATGTGTACACATTCAGAAGGGCAAACTTTTAATCTCGCTCCGTTGGGATAATAGACAATTTCTGACTGGAGATCTGATTAAAAGATCTGATGGAATGAAATGTGATTGCAGTTCAAATATCTCAGAAACAAAGGTTTTTAATTCATAATATTTAATGTTAAGCTCTAAAAATCTTATTGGGTAGAAATGTTGGGGTTTAGTGAGTGGCAGGGGGGCTTTGAATATTTTTAAATATAATGAGGTTCATGACCACTGTCATCATTAGAATATAAGAGATTACATTCCTAAAGATTTATTTTTACATTATTTGTAATAATTTTGTAAAATGTTCTTGTGCACTGCTGTGCAGAGACTTTTGCAGGTAGCTTTAATGTAGCTGTCTTAAAGACATTTAAACATTTCTTCTGGATTTTAAAAATGTAATTCTAATTTTTCTCTTTTTTAATCATGTAATAATAGATAAATAGATGATGAAACCTAGATCTCTGTCTAAAGTAGTGGCTAAACTCACTCATTTTGTGCAAACAAAAATCTAACCGTTTTTTACAAATAATGGTAAAATTAATGTTAAGAAACACAAACTCATATTTTCAAAAGACACTACTCTAAAGGAGTTTAAAACTGACCTAAAAACAGTATTTAACTTTTTCACAGTAAATATCTACATATTTTCATGCTCACGTCACTGTGTGAAACGACAATGTTTAAAAAAAATCATAGATGGTCCATCCTTTGTAATAATTTTATTTTATTATAGGAAGTTTAAAGTCATTTGTACCTCAGACCTCTAAGAAACAGTTATGATTATAGGATAAAGAAAAGATGACAGGATATGACATGGTTAAATTGGAATGTTCAAAATTGTTTAACTAACACATTTCACTTAACACGTTTCCATGTCATTGTCAAACATTATATCGAGACACTATCGTGACTTTGATTTTGTTACCCAACATTTTGGTAAAATCAACAGTCCACCAAACAGTCATTGTTGACAGTCATAGGGAAGTTTCTAGTTTGTTTTCTGTCACATTTCACACTGGTAGGATGATTTCGGTGTTAGTATATTGATGTAAAAACAGCAAGTTAAACAAGTTATTTTTCTGATATGACTGATGGTACATTTTGCAAGTATTCCTCTACGTTATGTACAATATATACATGCAATAATATACGCCATATTAATCTTTTTTGTAAATTCCTTTACCTTATATAAAACATGCTTTGTTTTTTTTTAAAAAGTTTTTTCTTTAATTGAAAGGGAAGTTTTCTTACATTAGGCCTCATCTTAGAAAAGAGACAGTTGGTATTTATTAATATTGTTCCAGGATAAAAAAAATTACCTTTATTGGTTTCATTTGAATTGTCGGAACCATATATGTATAAGAATTTGTCAATGCGTGAATGATGTAGCTTATAGATTCAGAGTCTGCACACATCCTTTACATTGTATATTGAAAATGTCTGCACTATATAAAACCAAAGGGTCAGTGTTTGGCGGTGTTAACCCTCACTGGTAGATAACATAACTACACCCAGAACAGAAGTCTGTGCAGTCCATTCAAAGTTTTATTTTCAACTACAATTTCCAACAGCATGACCACAGATATTTACCAAAATGTTTTGGAAGCCTTCATCATCTGATATAAAAATGAATGGTGGTCGCTAGGGTAAGCTTTGGTACAGCACATTGTTTTGTAGAGGCACCAAAAAACCTTATTTTCTGGTTGCTCCACAGTCACAAAGCACTAACAGCCTGGGAGAAGATCTCGTAAAGTTGTGCATCCATTAACAATGACGAGGTCATGCAAAACCCGATATAACTGTTTATTTAGGATGAATGACGGACTACCTTTGACACAATCCATCATCCTGGCTCACCAGCCAGCCAGACCGTTTGGTAAACAGGTTAAAGGTGAGAACAGATCCAAGAGCTCTTTTATAAATCGAGCAATACGCAATAGGATTAGTGGACATGAGAAGTACACGATGTGACTGGGGAAGCTTGGAACAGGAAGTGATTGAGGAAGCATTGATGGCGGTTTCCAGAGGCGCTTGGCCTGTTGCTGGGGGCAACCTCTGTTCGGTCACCTTACGGCAGGGAGGAAGCATTGTGCGAGCAAAGGCTTCTATTATTAGGAACAGCGGGAGAGAGGACGAGAGCCTACGAGCGAGAGGAACACGAAGAGGAGGAAGCAGATTGTGAGAATGAGACAGTTACTAGAGAGAGCTGGAGGGAGGGATGGAGAGAGCGTCGCGGAGGAGGGAGCGATGGCGTGATGACGCTGTGCGTGGCGTCAGAGCGATAAGAATAGAGCCGGTGCGTGCAGGGCTGCTGAGACATCGCTTTTTATACCCACAGCTACTATCTCGATCTTTCAACAATGTGTGTGTGTGTAAGTGTGTAAGTGTGTGTGGAGGTGTAGGTATACGCACAGCAAAATTTAATATAGAAATGCCCCGCGATGAAAGATTATGACTTGTGCTTTTATATTTGGAAGCAACAATACGTTCTCATCTTTTAAAGACACCAGGCAGATTCACAAATGTTCATAAGAGGAAAAGTACAAGAGGAAGTAAGAGTCACGCATTGTGAAGGAAAATAGGCAATTATGTCTCTTGTTAGAAGTATGACAAGTCTTGTGAGATCACGCTTTTTAATGCATTAAGCATTGCAGGGTTTGATTTCAAAGGCAAATCACAGCTGATATAGCTAAAACACAAGAGAAGATATAATGGATTTAAAAGTTATAATGGTAATTGCATAGGTTGTAATTAAAGTATAATGGAGTCGTCTGTATGTGACGGATTTCATCACAAATCATTATGTATTGGTTTAAATGGAAAAAGATATTGGTTCATAAGGGTATTCTAAAAAGCATTTGAATATCCAAAATGGTTTCTATTGGTTCCTCTTGGTTTTTGTAAGCAGGGATGGCTGCCATCAGAATCTAGAACTTGCACTAAAAGGACAAACACTAAAACAATTGATACTTATCACCAAAAAATCGTTAAACCCATGCAATAAAATCCCAGGAGAACAAAACCTAATGAAAGATTGTGGTTTTATTCTATAAAAGAAAGTGAATGAAAGTTGACATGCACATCATTGTTTGAAAATGACATATGCAGGTATTATTTGCTATAAAGAATGAGTTTTTAAATTTATTTATGGAAGGAGTACACAGGGACCGTGATAATAACCAGTATTATATCAACATAAAGGAGCAAGTTTGTAGTTTGGCAGTGTATATTTGAAAGCAAACACATTTATCGGTAAATTCCCACCTAGTAATCGTAATTATTTTAAGATGTAATTCAGTTATTTAGTAACACTGTGTATAAGTAGCAATGCTCTGTATCACATCATATGATCCAACTTAGAACTTAGAATGTAAAGTATGAAAAGTCCAATTTGTATCCCGCAGTAATGACCTACATGGTCTTAGACCCCGACTGATAATGTGTGGGTGGAGGAAACTGAAGGGCAAAGGTCCACAGATATCCAACACAAATGAGATGAAGAGAGAGAGAGGTGGGGACGCAGGCCCGTGTTGATGACGTCAGATTGATCTTGGCCTAGCACGTGTGTCCTGCTGAGGTGTCATGTCTGGACCGGCTCATAAAGCCAACAGCTTGAGCAGCCACTGCACAAACACCAAAGAAAACCACATTGAAGTCCGTATGCATCTATACGATGGTGTAGCATTAAATGACGACCGAATCAAAATGACAGCATTTATCGTATTATCAGTCAGAATTGACCATGCATTTGGATAGAATGATCATTTAGTGTCTTTAAAAAACCGGATATTCAATTTGAATGAAATTCTTATTGAGTGCTTAACATCAGAGACGGGGTTGCCTGTTGAAAATATTAAAAGAATTGATTGACTTACAGCGTTGATGCCACGGTCCTTCACCTCTGTGCTGGTCTCCCTCTCAAACAGATCTGGGAAACAGAATCCCTTCAATTAACATGTTTACAGACACTGTGTATACACTCACATCACTGCCAATGACGTCATGGATATCTTGACAGCTGTCAGGCATGATAATTAACATCATGATTAGATGCAACGCAACACAATTCTATTTACTTTCACACACCGGACACAAATAGAAAAAGCATTTAATGATATATTTGTATTCATTTGCCTTTTAATCTTTCTTATTCATTCTTATTATCTTTTCTTATTCTTACAAATCTACACAATTTTGTCTGTTAAATATCAACAAAATCAAACCTCGGGATTGACAAAGTCATCCAACAGTAATGTTAAAGACTGACAGTATGAAAACGAACATGCAAAACTGAAAAAAATTGATATCATCATATAAAAAGTTATTTTGTTACTTATTCCAAATGCATGCACATATATAACTGATGAATGGCTTTAAAGTGAATATAAACTATCTGTGCAGTCAGAGCATTTTTTATTATTATTTTGACCTGTTTTCCAGCTTTAGTTTTCCAAAATAAGTGGGAGACATATCGTAGACGTTCACAAAATAATTAAAAAATAATAATTTGAACCAATCGCACATAAATAGTAGGTTCGTTATTTTTTCCCAAGCTATGTTTAAAGGCTGCTGTACATATTGCATTCAAAAATCTACAGAATTTGCAAAATGAAAAATATGTTGAATATCTAGTTTGGATCTTGTGACTGTGAAGGTCACTGGAATATAGATTTATTTAACAGTTCTGCAAGTTTTGCACACTGAAGAAACTGTGCCTAATTCAATAAACACCCACAATCCAGTTCAACCAGGTGCTGAATGTCCTGAAATAGCCCGGCAATGTATTCAAATTAGATAAATGTCATTCTTTTCGGCACAAACACGCCTCCTTTTTATGTAAATTGGCATTATTATAAAAAGTTGAACTCACCCATCTGCCTGGCGCAGTGATATTACTGTACACTTTATTGCTATCTTTAAAAAAGGCAGACTACAAATGGAATTTTGTATAAAAAAAGCATGTATGAGGTTAAATGATCACGGCAGCAATTATTCTCTGTATTTATAGATATATGATCATATATACAGACTTATGATATAGTAAGAAGCATATTTAGAGTCTATTTAATCTAAATAAAGTCTGCTGTCTTTTTAGGAGTTTATAGTGATGATGTACTGCATCCTTGTTTCGTCTTTTAAATCAGATGCTAAAACATCAAATGCAAAAAAATTATGCCATCAGGGTGACAGTTCCAAGTGCTTCTAAGTGCTTTCAGTGAGTATTATGGGACGTGATTGTAATATGCAAATACGATAAAAAATGTTTCACGTGGCATAGTAAATATCACAAAATAAAAAATTTTAATTACTTAATAAAATCTTTTGAAAACACTAAATGGTTTTGGATACATCAAAATAACTGATTAATAATCTAACACTTTATTTCTCTAAAATGTACAAATATATTTTGTAAGTTTATGTAACGAGAGAAATATGTTTATTGTTAATATTTCAGCAACATACACCAATATATTGGTGTAAACTAATATAAATGGGATAAACTTCATTTGTTTACTTTAATATATACACTTTATTACACTAAAAGCATTGTAAATTCAGTAAATATGCTGTATAATTCACCAAAAAGAGATGTATATATTACAACTCTGTTTATTTATATCATTGAATAAACTTTGAAATTATTTGAAATTTTTTGTTTGATTTCACAAAAAACTATTTAGCCTTATTAAAAGATTTTAAAATAGTAAAAAAGTCTTTATTTTGTGATATTTAACAAACACTTTTTACAGTGCGCACAAATCTACTTTAAACTAACATTAAAATTTACAAATCTTTTAGTGTAAATTGTTTCACTTAAAAAAACACTAGATAACATTTCCTGTGCCCTTACATAACCACTACTGGAGCTTAGACCAATGACACACGGCAGGATGGATCAGCCGATTGATGTTATTCATCACGAACTGAATCTTCGTGTGTCGCAACAGAAACAGACACAATATTTTTTCACCCTCTTTGTTTTATGCCCGTCAACTGTTTCCTATTCTACGACAGGCGTAAACCCTGGTGCTGTAGCTCTGGCATACATTCAGAGACGTTCCTTTGCATAGCAGTGTTGTTTTTTGGGGTTATTTCCGTTAGTGTCACCTTCCTTTCGGTACAAAGTCTGGCCTCTCTGCCACTGTATGAAATCCTACAGATGTCTTCCATGACAATCTGACACCAGCAACATCATTAACATTGCATCTCTCATTGTGATTTCTGGTGTAAACCCGATTCCTGAAGATGCTTGTGTTTTACACAGTAGACTGTTGGCACATGGCTGAACGTTTGAAATAATAACTAGCTATATCTAATAAAGTGATAACTTCAACCATGTCAGATAATTTTTTTATTTGTACATTTTTTACTTTCATGCATCCTGTTTGGATGGTAAGTATCCTCAGCCAATTCCATGTAGATACCATTACTACACCATTATGTGGACAAAAAGCCTTTTTTTCCATTACCTGGCATTTAAAAGTAGCAATCCACAAGTGAATCGGAACTACTTCATTATGGTCTAGTACGTTTTACCAGCCTCTTACCAGATTTTAAAGGGCTTATAAAAACATGAAATGGCCTTCTTTTTCTATCCATGCTCATGTGCCGTCAGGACAATCTAATCTTTGGCTTTAAACTCCAATCATGGATCCAAAATATTGGTGTTTCTTTCCCAATGCGAGCGATCACATACTGATGTTTCAGGATTCTGACACCTTAAAGTGTAATCGCACGTGAATTAGAATTGTGATGTCGTTTACTTGCCCTCTTGTCATTACAAACCTGTATGGTTTTCTTTTTTCTGCAGAACACAAAAGAAGATACTTTGAAAAAAGTTGTTAAGCAAAGAGCCCCTATTTTCTTCTATTGTATTAAAACAAAAACAATGCAAGGGAAGGGTGCAGTTACCAACATTCTTCAAAATATCTTTTATGTGTTCTGCATAAGATAGAACATCATACTGGTTTACAAGAGAGTGATCATGAAACCATTCTTATTTTGGGTGAACTATCAATTATGATAATGCAAGCTCTCAGCAATCTATAAGTGCTCAAAAGTATTATTTAAAAAGATTTATACTGTGTGGTATGTGGACTCTATAATGTGAGTCCAATGTGGACTGATTTCTCAAGTCTTACCGAAAAGCACCTGCAACCTGGCAACACAGGACACAAAGCCATAGAAGGGCAGGTGGAGTCCACCAGCGCCAAACCTCTCCCACAACATCTGCACCACAACACTGTCACACTCCACACCTGAGGGCAAAGACAGAGGACAAACCGTGGGTGGAGACTCAAACTCTTGTGAAACAACACAGGGTGTGGTGTGTGTGTGTATGTGCGCGCGTTTGTGTGGGTGTGTGTTCACCTGCAGCATTCAGGGCCAGACTGAGTTCAAACGGGCTCATAGTTCCAGAAGAATCCTCATCAAACTGGAAGAAAATAGACTGCATACAAAATAACAAAATAGGTATTAAAACTGTGTTGGGATATCAGTAACCCCTGCTTCTGAATGATGATTGGATGAGTCATGTTTAAACACACACCTGTGACTGCACGTTTTATACTGCTGTGCCAAGTTGCTATGTGGTTTGGCAACCACGAGTTAAGCTTTCTTTGTTAATAATCAATCTGATCATAAATGTCACTATCGGGTGAAAGAATTCGAATGATTAGGTAGGTTTGTTTCACTGGCGTAGAGCGCAATAGCAAATAAATTCAACAACAACAGTTTCAAGGTCTTTTTTCTCTCTGTTACTTTACACAACCTGATAATTGTCACAAGAGTCCTACGCTGTATGTCCTAACACGCTGCCAAAGCTGAGAGTGACCTTTTCACGCACGAGAACTGAGATACCTGCAGATTGCGTAGGGCGGTGAGCAGCTTCTCTGCTTGAGATCCATACAGCCGGCCTCTGCCACCGGTCTACACACAAACTTAAGGATTTAAACCAGGAATGGGATTTAACAATACAATATTCAGAAAATAAAGGAAATAAAGTATAGGAAGGTAGGGCTAGTTGTCACACATCCTTCTATAGGATGGTGTACTTTTAAAAGCATGTTACTGTATAGATACCGATGGCGAATCCAATGCTTCAAGTTTATATAACTGATATTTAAGCTCTTAGATCACCGGTTACCTATTTCCGAAAAAGTTGTACCATAGATGTTGCCTTTCTTATATTTTTATATCTTTGTTAAATTTTTACAGTAAATATGTAATGCATGTAATGTAACTATTGTTTAAACAGATTCATAAATGATTATAAAAAGTATTTATTATACAGTGAATATTTTATAAGCCTTAACAATGGGGTTGCATTGCCACAACATTTACACCCCACCCATCTTCCATGTCCTCACACTTTAATGTCCACAATTGAGATCGGTTCAAAAGATCGGCCAAGTTTGGCGAGTACAGATTGAGTCATAGATTGTGATTATCGGCCAATACCCATCTCCGTCCGATCGATCGGAGCATCCCTCGTGACATAATAAATATAAATATTTGTCCTGTAATTGCCCAAATTTTTGTCAACAATCATCAAATCACTTAACATGAAATGGCATGCATACTACTTTATATAACATACAAACCACTTCTAGACCTGAACAACTGACAAACCGGTATAACTTTCGTTCTTTTGTGGAACACAGAACAAGACGAAGAATGTTGGTAACTGGCACGCATTCACGTACTTTGGTTTTGTTTCAATACAATTAAAGTGAATAGGTGTCACTGCTGTTCGGTTACTAACTTTCTTCTAAATATCTTCTTTTGTGTTTTGCGAAAGAAAGAAAGAAAGAAAGAAAGAAAGAAAGAAATACAGGTTTGAAATGGCAATAGGGTGTGTAAAATATCTTTAAAACTTTACAGTTTAACGCTTTTGGTCCCTTTATTGCGTGACAACATGCCCAAGATTGGTAAAAAAGGATACGTCCTCCCCAAATATGAGTTGTCTGCAGGTCTCCAAGGGTAGTTCATAGTCTTTTTCCAGCACTGAAACAGAACAACATAAACATTTAGAATAAAGCTGTTTTGAATCATAATATAACCGTCATGTATCATATTTTAAATATTAATTGAGATTAAAAGATTTTCATAAATATTGATTTACGAAGAGGCAATGCAGTGTTTTGCTTGACTTATAACCCCTGACTTAAAGTAACAGTTCCCCCAAAAATGCAAATCGTGTCATTTACTCACCACTTTATCATATCAAACCTACAAAACCCTTTTTTCCTCCCCGGAACACCAAAGAAGATATTTTGAAGAAAATTAGTAGGAGCAGCAGTGCCAATTCACTTCCATTGTAAGAACACAAAACCAATGCAAGTGACAGTGACCAACATTTTTCCAAATATCTTCTGTTGTGTTGTGCGGTAGAAAGTCATAAAAAGTGTTTTTTATGACCTACCCCTTTACCTCCACTGTAAGTGAAGCTACACAATCCTGCCACACTGTGTTTGTTCATGGTACAACACCCATGCCTCATTTATTTTCCCTGTAAAAGTTGACAGCTCATGCAAAATGTTCTGACCTGAGTTGACCAAATTCATAAACTGCACCGCATTCACTCTGTCATCCTGTCATGTTAAAAATACAAAATGACGTGTAGAATTATTATTTTCATAAATCAACGAATGTCCATATATTATTCTCCTACTCATAGAAAAGAGTGAGAATAAGATACTGAGATGCCTACCGATCCAGCATTCTCATCAAACCACTTCTGCACCCTAAACTGATCCTCGGGTAAAGATGGCTTTGACATTACACTCTATAAATACAACACATAAATTAAAACAATATACAACATAATATTCACGGTTCTGTTGAATGGGTCAACGGGCCACACTTACCACAGAGTAGTTGTTGGTACAGGGCAAATCTTGAAATCTGTAACGAAGAAAATTATAACCACAGACCGACATTTACATCATTATGTCAGAATCAACTGATTGGCATTATTTATTGTTTCAATGTTGGTACCCTTGAATGTTGCCTGTTTTGGTGTAAATACGGATGAAGAACTCTCCCTGTTGGTTGGGCCTATAGGTGGAGGCCAATATGACATAACTGCCTGGTTCAAGATGCACTTTCCTCCAAACGCTCCTGATGCTGCGGTACTTTCCAGACCGAGCGACTGGTTTGTTGTTGGTGAAAAACTGCTGGTCTAGAGCGCCGGGTTTGTCCTGTAGCTGTTGACGGACAAAATTTATTATTTCAAGTCCTGCCCTGTGTTTTTGTCCTGCAATCCATATTACAATGATTCGTACACTTACCTCGGGTGGGATCTGTATGAATAAAATGGAAAGAGAAAACAGAGATTTAGAAACGATCATAAATTATATCCACAAACAAAAAAATAATTCAATGATTTGTTTAAAACATCAGAACGTGATCAAAATCAACCTTTGTTAAATACTAAAGTATGTCATTTGATTATATGTCTAAAGAATAAAAAAAACACGGATAGTGTTTTTTATTTAGTGTTTTACATATTTATTCAAGGAAAGGTCTATTTGTCAACATTAGTAAAAACCTTAACTTGCATAAACTGACAATGAACAATTTCTTGATAGTTCATGTCAATATAGTTGTTAATGTTAGTCCATTTTGCATTAACTTATATTAACATGGACAGCGTTTGATTTTAATAATGTGTTACTTGCAATTAATGCTGAAATTAACATAAACTTACATTAATAAACGCATACAGGTAAATAGTTATTTGAGGGAAAGTATTAAATAATTCTTAACTAATAGCAGCTATAAAATATCTTATGTCAACAATTTAAAGTAAAAAGTTTAAAAAATACAGAAGTTTTTATTATAAAACGATAAGATTTTCCTTTAAAAATTGAAGCACGGGTTGAGTTGTATTTTTGGAAAGTGCGTTCAAGCTCTCTGATGTGACCTCATCTGTCTCTCACCCTGTAGATGTGAAAGGCGATGTAGAGGAAGTTAATTTTATCTTTCTGTCTGCGGTGTTTCTGGAGAAGCTCCACCAATATAGTCCCCTTCTTATTCTTCTCTCCCTGTTTCTCAGTTTTGGTTGCAGGAACCGACACATCAACATCATCTTCTTCTCCACCGGCGTTCTCCACTTCAAGCTCATCTTCTTCAAAGTCATAATCATCCACATCTTTCTCAGACAGGACCAGCTGGAACTGAGGGTTTTTCCAGAAAGATCCTGCAGAGATGAAGAATAACACAGGGGGATAAAGAAAAAGCGATGGACTTTGTGTGCCATGCAATAATATTTGACTTTTTGCTGTTTTGAAGGATCATTTCATTAACTTTTTGGAGAACCTTGTATCGAATGGGTTCGATTACAGAATCAATATCCAATTTACACAGTCACTTGAAAATAATGCAGTGAATTTTTTTGTAAATTTGTGAAATAAAACCAACTTAAGACAAGAAAGTAAATTCAGATGGGATCATTTACTTTGGTAGCGACGGCTGCCCCCTGCAGAGCACATGGGTACCCAAGTACCCTGATGTGAGCTCAAAGTCCAGGAAGAAGATGCCGTGTCATCACTCGCATCCCCTGTCATGGAGTCAGGATTCACACTGCACATTTCCACCGTATTATACAATCGACAGAAGTCCTCTACACATATCCTGTGAACACACCATATACATTTGTGTCTTATCTGTACCTGCTTTATAAATGATCTATATTATCCATATAAGTCTTATGAAATGTAACTTTACATAAAATGGTTTTACTTCAGGCCAAAAATAGAAATGTAGTTATAGCATGAGTTTGTTGGAGGATGATAAAACATAATGCCATCTTACTTTCCCGGTCAGAATGAAAAAAAGTTTTTATTTACTGTGAACACTGACTTACCAGAATTCTCCATCTTCAACTTTGGCCAACTCAAGTCTGGTCTTCTGAGCCGTGTCTATGCAGTCCCAGTCCTTACACCTGCCCACACACAAATAAGAAGTCTTTAAAAGCCCTGAGGCATGTGGTAAGAAAATGGGCTGCTGAGGTTTTTCTCACTTGTCACTCCAGGGCCCGCAGTACTCAACAAAGCCCCAGGGATTACGCAACCTCAACAGCAGAACCTCCTCAGACTCCTTCTGGACCTTCCCACACACACATAAAACAAGAAAATAATGTTAAATACAACTGTAAAATACTCTTTATGGTTTATGTGGGATATTTTGGCTGTATGGACAGTATTATGTAAATAAAGTGCAGAAATATTACACTACACTCAAATAATGCATTTTCTTGGTAATTATTTTCAAATCAAAAGCTTGATATTATCTTTAAATTAAATAGAGGGCGGAAATTCCAAGTTTTTTTTTACATAGACTATTTAAATTAATGTATTTATGGAAATAAAACTAATAACGAATTAACTTGATTTGACAAATTAACTAACAAATTATATTTTTTATATACACTATATTTTTAATATATACTTAATTATTTAACTTACATTTACTCTATTTAATCTTTACACTTCATAGATTTGAAATAAACAACATTTTCTTCTAAATAGATCTTCCAAATATAAGAGTAAAGAAATTCCACTCTTTTGTTTATTGTGGTAGTTTTCAGACCCTACAGCATTTTCTTTTTTAACTTATCTCTCTTAAATTAAAGAAACTGTAAAAACTGTTTGTTCTTTTAGTTACAGTTGTAGTGAAATTTACAAAATCATTAAGCCTTAGATGGTAACATATATTTGTTATTAGTTATACTACAGTTTAAGCTGTAAAATTCAATTTTATTCATTTAATATAAATATATACTTTCATAATAATATTTTACTAATACATTGATTGAAATAATTATGAAAAACATATTTGTTATTTATCTGTTATTTATCTGTATATTTATTATATATTGTAAAATAAATATTCCTTTAATGTAAATTTGTAAATAGTTTACCAAAAGTAATTGTAAAATATTAAACTATTTTGAGGTCCTTTTCAGACCTTTCAGCATATCCTTTCTTACTTTTCTCTCTACAGTCCTCTTTAAAGCAAGAAATCGCCCAAATATAACCGTAAAATCCTAACCAAATTTTATTTCTGAATATACTTCTCTGGTGATCTCGCTTGTTTTTTAAGTTAGAGTACAATTTTCAGAAGTAAGAATTTGATGGAAAAATCAGAATGCAAAATAAAAGCCACAAAGCAACACATGACAATTTTTTTGGTGTACAAAAATATATTCGTTATTAGAAATAATGCAGTTTAAGTACTAAACATCTATGTTTTATTCATTCAATATAAATATATTCTTAAATATTTAACAAACATATTGTTATAATTATTTACAAATTATTTGTTATTAGTCTTTCAATGTGAAAAGTTTTATTGGTAAGATAATATAGGCACTTCACATATGGGTGTGCATTTACCTTATCTGTATCAGTTATAGCATAGGCGTGACCTTTGATCAGACCCTCTGATGTCACAGTGCCAATCTCCTTCACATTGGTAGCCTGCACAAAAAACACAACACATGCACCTTTATGTATACCTGCACCTAATCTTTTACTTATGTGTGTGTAACCACTGATAGTGTGCATATGTATGTGCGTACATGTATGAAGCAGCTGATCAAGCTGCTTCTTGCCAGGGCAGCAGTAATGGCTTTCCATAGCACGCGGGGGGTCCGCAAAGACACAGGGAGGGAGTAAGCAATACCCCCCGTAAAGTCCTCCATCCCCTCTGAGATAATACCCCCCTTCAGACTGCCATAGGAACCAATGAGCCTGTACAAACATGACACACAGGACTATTACACAATGTGTTCAAGTAATTAAATTGATTCTACATAATTGATTCATAAGAATTGGACACTATTTCGATCACATAAGAATCATAAGAATGCCCTTAATATAAACAGTGTCACTGATAAACCTTACAGTCCCACACCCATTTAGTCAAACACACATATGCTGCGACTGACTTGGCATAAGCTTTCTCCACAATGGCGCTCCAGAACTCATTGCTGGTGCGAGAATAGCTGAAAAGCAGACGGCCCTCTCTCACAGGCAGCTTGTCATCCACTATCACCTCCACCCACTCGCCATACTGCCAGAACTACAACACACAGAGAAAGAGAGAGAGACACCTAATAAGATTATATTCTGTGATGTACACCATGAGGCTCTTATTTTAGTTTTAATAATTGTATTGATTTTGTTTTATTTTTTTTCATCGGAAGACGAGCCAGGTTTTATGTTATTTGGGCTCATCACAGTTTTTATGTGGTATCAAATATACAGCACTTAAGTGGAAAATTTAAAAATAATTGATTAAAAGACCAAGTGTTAATCTCTATGATTTGAGTTGAAAAAATATAAAAAAATATTTAAATGATTAAACCTTTAATTAAAATATATTTTTTTACACATACCAAAATTTGGGGTTAATTCAAATTGAAATATTTGAGGTTATGAGATTTAGATGAGGTAGGTAACTTTTTTTTTTATGTACATATACAAAATTTAAACTGTGTTTAAACTTAGTTTCAATTTTTTTTAAAGTGTGATTTTTCACGCCAAAAAAACAAAGCGAGTTCAGACCTGTGTTGGCCTGCAGGTCTCTCTCATTGCATGTCCATGTGTCAGTGTTTGGTTTTGTTAACAAGTCTGGACCTTTTAGGTCTCGTCCCTCTTTTTTTCCAACCCTCTACCTTCTTGTTTTCACATTCATGTCGTTTTTTTGAAGTGTCCTGTCACTCTCTTCTGTCTAACCCTTTCAGATCAGGTCAAGTCATGTTGTGAATACCTTAACTTTGGCTTCTGGAAGTATAGCTGTTGTAGGGCGAATGATGGATATGCCTTAAAACTGAATGCTAGAATGCTTCAAAAGTTAAATGTGCCGTTGTATGGAAGTGTAACCATTTCATGGTCAAATTTGAGCTTGTTTTGCAATGTAGATCAAGGTGAATGTCGTGATCCTCGTTTCATCATAGACTCTCTTGTTAATCCAAACTTATCTGACTTTCTTCCTTCCGCAGAACACAAATGAAGATATTTTGAAGAATGTTCAAATGAATGTGCATGAAATCATCGAGACATTTTTCAATGTACCTTCTTTTGTGATAAGGATTAATAAATGCTGATAAAATGAACATTGTGGGTGAACTTCCACTTTAAACATGAGTCTGGATTTAAGCAACCTCATGGACTGAATCAGTAGTTTCAAACTGGCGTCCTCAAAAAGTTCTAAGGGGTCTCCAGAAAATCGAAAAAAAAAGAAATTTAAAAACAAAAGAAAATTGTAAATGGAATTGTCAATAAATTTTTTTAATTTATAAATGTTTGTATCAATGTTTTAAATCTTTCTAGTGAGTTTTTCTAGTAAAGTTAGTCACAAATGAAAATTGGTGCAGAAAAAACTTATTAGAATTGTTCAGGATCATTGAACCAACATTACTCCAATTAGTTAAGATTATTTATATTATTATATATATTTTGACGACTTATCCAACAGTTTATATGTTTATATAACATTATATAATGTATTTAACGTTAGTTGGGTTTCAGAATGGGGTCCATGATATGTGGCAGTCACTGGCATTGTAAATTTTGAAAACCCCTGGACTAAAACATCCACACTTTAATGGAATTAAACACAAAAAAGAAGCATCGTGTAGTGGTGGAGGTAAGAAAATAATCACCAAAGAAAAAACAAAGTAGATTCAGAGCGACGTGGGGGATTATGACAGAATCAGAGTTTTTGCCTGACCTATTTCTTTAATTTCACAAACATGAGACTCTCAGAGGAGTCCTAAGGGCTGAAAAACAAAAGGATCACTCTGTGTTTATCATTTTTCTGGAATTTATGGAAAAAATAAGACGTATTAACCCAACAATGGCAATGTGATAAACATCATGTTTATTCAACATTTCTTGACCCAGATGAGCTTGTTTTGATGTTTGTATTCTATTCTCACGAGAGTCTTCCACCCAAAGGATTGGCTATTTAAACTCTGGGATCACAGATTAAAAACAAACTTTCAATTAAATGGCCGCAGCGATTCCAAGAAAGTCATCCGATGAGATGGACTCGTTGTGACGCATTTGTTTAAAGATTATTAGTGAAGGTCCAGAGCTTTGCAATACTATAAAAGGGCATCTGTAGTACAAGAACAATCTGAAACACGGTGTTCCTGTGCATGAGAAGCAAGCAGATAAAGTCGGATCATATGTGATGAAGCGTGTTTAAGGGAGGAGGGGCATGCAGATGTATGTGTCACTGGGACAAAAGGAAGATGACGGGAGGAGCTGTTTCTGGAATGAGCCTCAGCTGTTAGGGACGTCGGGGTCAGAGAAGAGTGATTCTAATTACCGTTTCCACCGACGCACCAGCTCAAAGTAAATCTAGACACATAATTACATAGAAGCCATTCAAACGGGGACTTAAATTCAGGACTGATTCGTCCTTTATCGGTCTCCCACTATGGCTATAAATGTAGGCCCGTTTTAATTGAACGTATGGTTGTGTACGCTTCCTTTTCAATCATTTTCTTTTATTTTTTAAAGTTTCATATTCTCAATCAACCAGAGTATCGCACTATTTTTATTCCTCCTGTGGTTGATAATATCAACTTTAAAGCAAATAATTGATCGTCGGTTTTTCATGTATAGATCCTTTTCCTGCCCTCCTGTTCGCATTTAATTGTACACATCAGCGTCATTAAGTATTCACAGATGCAGAAATATGCAAATTAGACCCGCCTCTACTCATTAACACTGCAGTTTTACTGCGTTTTTACGTGAAACAATTTACATAATTAAAAAATGTGTAAATTAAATAGATTTGAAATATACTTCTTGATATGAAAGAAAGCTGGTTAACTAAAACAATTCTACGAAAATTCACCAAAAACATTGGTGTATATTAACAGTATTCATTTGTTCTAAAAATGCTTTTTCATTAGATAAACGTACATTTTAGAGAAATTATCTTTAGGATTTTTACTCAATTAATACATATACATTTTTTAACATTAACTAAGCCACAGGAACCTTTTTTTTGCAACTTAAATGGCATTTTTAAAATGTCTAACAGTTTTATAGAGAAAATACCCAGTGATGGTTTAGAATTATAAATGTGCACATGGTTTGCCTTGAAGAATATTGATAACACCACATAAACATATGGACAACTTTAAAAACTTGATTTTCACCATAGGGTGGTCTTTGAATTCAACAAACAATTAAATTCTACAAACAACATAAATGCATAATTGTCTGATTATCTTCTCTATTAACGCCTACCCTGAACCGGAAGATGCCTGCGTATGATTCGCTCAGGCTTTGGCCTGACGGAACCACTTTCGCGAACAGAGTCGGATGCATGGTGAGACAGGACAGGGCGGCCAGCAACCAGCAGTTGCCTGCAGGACAAAAACACATAAATTGCAGTGATATTTGCAAACATGAGCAGGACATCAAAGTCTGTGGAACAGGAGACATGATGTCTGTCTCTCACACGGTGACATTCCTCTGTAACAAGTAACATCTGTTCTCTTGCACCATGTGAGGAAAACAGAAACAGATTATTACATGCGACTTCATGGAAGACATTCCCCCAAAAACACGCAACCCCCCAGGAATCACACCAAACAGGCAAGTTCTGCATAAATGAGCTGAATACATTGACGCGAGGACTTTCCTTCAGAAAAAAGAATTAAAAATTCTGCTTGAAGTGCTTGGAATAAGACAATCTTTGAGTCCGTTTCTATTTAAATGAGATTATTTCCATGTGTTTGTTATTCTAGGGTTTGTATTGATACCCATCTATAATTTAGAGGGGGCATCCAAAATGTGAGTGACCTTCATTTTTAAAGCAAAAATTGGCCTTTGATTCAGGACACCTGGGACACATTTTGTGGATAACTGTATCAAAATGTCACGTTTTGCAATAAATAATAGACAGATGCTGTCTTCAACTCAAGGAGGCTATCGAGCAGGCCCAAGATGAAATCTGGTACTAAATTTAAACCTATGTTGAACTACTGTATAAAGTCTATAGAACACAATTGAGCATGTAAACATGATGATCTTGGCAACTACGCAATCATGAACGTCAAATCAACACCAGATGAAGAGAAAGGGAGTCGGGCAAGGCAAAACAATAAAACAATACCCGCTGTGCTCAATAATTGTTATTCTTAAGGTGGGTGGAAATGGGGAGCGAGGGAAGGAGGGGAAGGCAGATGATGCCAATCCGACCTCTCGCTCCCTCCCTCATCGCTATCAGCTTTCATCCCTCCCTGCTTCTAATACATTTGTCGTGTTTTTGATGTGAGTGGCCTGCGGCGGCTTCAAGTTGCATCTCTCAGCAGGGATTCTGCAGGGGGCTTCGAGATCAGCGAAGTGTCTCGCGGCTAGACAGGCAGAATGGGGATAGAACATTAAGCATTATGAGGAAGATCTGGGTGGAAGAAGATGGGGGGCATCTGCATGATAAGGAGGAAAGAGTGGGAGTGTTGCCAAAAATGGATATTTCTCGTACAGCACACATGCCTCAAGGGTGCGTTCGGATGATTTAGTTTCTGAGAAGTGCAGTAAGGCGTTATCCCATTATCCTGGCATAAAATATGAACAAGCGTGCAGTAACACGGGCATGGACTTACCCAGCTGGCCCTGGCAGATATCGGTGGTGCCCATGGTGCCCTCAACAAAGACGGCGTTGCTTGTGATTTCCTTTCGGAGAGAGGTTAAAAATGTGGGTTAAACATTCCATATGAGCCCGGAATATTATTTGTAGGTACAGCATGGGCTGGTGGACGTGGATGTACAGAACTTCAGACACAGAAAATAACCTCTCAGTCTTGCACATAAATTGAAACTTTAAGGTTATGTGTGTATATTAAAATTATTTAAAATTATTATTTTTTAAATAAAAAAATGAAACCCATATAGATGTGAAAACCCTTTAAGGAAGGTTGTGTGAAAGACTTGATGCCAACAAATTGGAAAAACATTCTCCTTATGACCCCTACTCAATGCTTTCAATTTTTTTTCAAAACATCCTCCTAATAACTAACAGAAGACAATCATTTCTAAAATAGCATGATAGCGTTTAATAATATATTTATACTTTTTTAAGACTTATTTATGTCGGTCATCACACAGCATTCGCACACAATCTTGGTTGTAAATGTAAATGCATGCAATATGTACTTTCATATCTTAAAACATATTAAAACACATCAGAGAAAATGTGGTTTTAAATAATAAATGCACATAATTCTTTTTCATAAAACAATTTAGTCATTACCTTCGGTCGTAGCCATTTGACTGCCTTTTTGGGGTCAGGATCCACTGGCATGCCAAGAGAGTTTTGATTTGCTGGAAAAACTGGGTCTGAAAACAGGGCACCAGATTTGATACAAGTTTGCAGAAGAGTGTCATAGTCTTGATCCTTGAACTTGACCGGATTGTTAATGGATCCCTGTTCAGAGCTGCCACCAGACATGTTTAAGAGTAGTCGAGAGGAAGAGCTGAGAGGTCTGCACAGTCACTCCAGCTTGCCTAAAAGTTTTGGGTAAAAGTTTCAGCTTCAAGAAGTTTGAGTAACACACCCACCCTCTCATGTGTTCTGCATTAGGGGGCGTGGAAACCTGACACATAATAATAACTTATCTATCCTCATTTTTTAAACCTTTCACCAGGCATGTATTCACTCAGTTGATGTTTTAATGTATATATTTTTTATGGTTCTTAACATGTTACTTTAAATATTTGTTTTATTGTCTCCACTGTTTGTTCTAAACCATTTCCAACACAAAAATATGAAATAGATTAAAAATAAACAATTTGTTAAAGCAGAAGCGCATGGGATGCCGGCCCTTCAGAAAAATATGAATATAATATGTAAACATGTTTATTAGTATACTTATTTTAAACTTAATAAAAAATACTTTTATGAATTAAAAAGTGGGTCTTCTACAATTTCTACAATTTAGTCTCAAGCACTAGTACACTTTCAAGGTTATTAATATAAGTATAACTTCTACATGAAGTATACTCCCTTCTAAAAAAAACTCCTTTTATAAATTCAGTTTATCCTATATGATCCTATTTGATTCTTAAAATCCTATTGGATAGTACTTAAAATTTCTATGGGAAATATATGTTTATTTATATAAATGTGTGTTTAATTTCTTATGGGAATCCTATAGAAATGGTCTTATTAGAATTTTAAAAATATTTCTTATAAGAATGCTCTCAAATTTAAAAAGAGATAGAAATTCTTATTAGAATCCGAAAGAAATTTCTTATAAGAATCCAGTTGGATTTTATGACAAGGGCTTCTTCAAGTATAAAGATTTCCTATTTTTAATATTGTATCATTTTTATTCCATGAAATAAAAACTCTGTCTAAAAAAAATTAAATGTATTTCACCAGTGATGCATGTGCCACTAGATGGCATCACAATGCAGCCCATTTGTGTCAATTATAGATCACCATAGGTAATTACATAATAATTAAATGTCCAGACAAACTTACAGGGGCTAAATAAACATGTCTAATAATGAGATGTATGCGAACAACTCGGTCATTGATGCCCATGTTCTGCAGGCTACATATGGTCTTTGAGTTAGAGAGGATTATGTGGCTATGACAAAAGGTCGCTGACCCGCCCCTAACATTATCACACACCCGGCGGGTCCACGACCCCGACTGCTCCCACGACCCACAGCAAGAGTCTGTCTGCTCACAGGCATCAATTAACACCGCCGGTTCCCAGGCACAGAACTGGTGCCCGGTGTAAAGGTGCATTCGATTGGGATGAAAGAGGGTCAGGAGGTCGACAAGAGAAGAACAATTACACACATTGGGTATTTAACTCTCGTGATCAATGCCATTTCATACCATGTTTTCTTTCTCTATTTCAGCCTCTGAAACTATACAAATTCTGATGGGTTCCATTACAAAAAGCGTCAGCGCCAGTTCTTCAGTGTTGTGTGTTTTCGGCCTTTAGTTCGGATGGTTGTTGGTTCCCATCCGATGACAAAACCCATTATTTGGTTCATCTAAACCCAATTTAGCAATTAGGTGGAAATGTCAACCTTGGGGTTTAAGTATACTTATGGTAGAGATGTCGACATTTGGATATTCAGATACGCATGTGAGGTCTCTCTTTATATTGTTTGAGACCAATTTTTTTGGTGCATTAATTATTCATTGTAAAGTTGGTTCTATTTTCACGATTGTCACATCCATAACGCTACCATTTGTTTGTAAACGGACACATAAATATTAAAATATTGTAATTATTTTTATTCTACAAAGATTTATCCCTTGGCCATTTGTTGGAATTTTTTTATTTTTATTTTTCGATTTTTTTTGGCATAAATCATAAGAAGTTTTTTTGTGTCTATTTTTTGTCAAGTACAGGTTTATATTCTTTGAAATAGAAAACTTGTTCATAGACTGAATGTTTAAACACTATCAAAAGGATTTCATATAATATAAACAGTGGCTTCAGTTTACCGGTTACATTTACATTCTAAGAGCATTTTTATGTGGCGTCCATAACACTGGAATGTCCCCGATGTAATTTCCTTTGTAACCATTCTGTGACAGTGTGTGTCGTTTCCAAAATTTAACTATGAACTGGTGTTCGAGTCCTATTCAGTCACACTATAAAAATAATCTATTTTACACCCGTCTTTGTTTTTCTACCTGATCCCTGAATCTAAAGAACAAAGTCACTAACTCCCTCGCAAGTGTAAGGGTTGATCCCTCAGGGTAGCTTACAGCATATTGTGAACATGACAGAGAACTGAGTGCTTTGGAATAAGGGCTAGTTTAACCAGTCTGTCTGTCCAGTGCCAAGAAGCTGTTCTCACCTGTATCTCACTCATTGTGTTTGTGTGTGTTTGTCCCAGAGTGATAGTGGAGGTCACCAGGTGTTGTACGATTTTTTCCCCACCTTTTCTTAGTAACACACAGCTTGTTTGGGAGGTTATTAAGGAGTGGCCTGGTGTGTGTGTGTGTGTGTGTGTGTGTGTGTGTGTGTGTGTGTGTGTGTGTGTGTGTGTGTGTGTGTGTGTGTGTGTGTGTGTGTGTGTGTGTGTGTGTGTGTGTGTGTGTGTGTGTGCGTGCGTGTGTGTGTGCGTGCGTGTGTGACAGCGGGCATGTATGTGGGAAAGCAGAGGTGTTGTCACTTAATTTGACCCTATTTCTGCCCCATCTGTGGCAGGGTTATAAGTATAATGTCTCGACCACATCTAACAAGTCTGTGAGATAAAGAGCGTATGACTTAATTCATACACTGACAGTTTATAGCGACCGCATCTTAAAATACTAGAAAAGTAATCTGTCATTTTCCTGCAATGTGTTTGGATGAACCGAATACACGTTTGCATATGCCATCATTATTCTGCGTTTGTTTGTATGGAAAATGTAATTGCATTAAAAAATCTTAAAATTAAGACAATAACAAGGTTATTATAGCTTGCTAAAACTGTTAAAACATTTCTGCTAAATCAAGTATTAGGCCAAATTTGATTTGAAAATAAGAAATATTGCCTTATCTATAAACTATATTAAGTTTTGTCATTTATAACGACTGAAAATAAACAATCGGGCTTTCAGTTAATTGTGATTAATCATATCAAGAATAAAAGTTTGTGTTTACATAATATTTGATTGTGTAGTGTGTGTACAAATATACACATGTAAATAAAAAAATGGTTACATAATTATTAAGATTATTGGTGAATATAAATAGCTACATGAAGAGATTTCATATATTTATATAAAAGTATGTGTATGTTTATACATTTTTAAATCAATCTACTGCATAGACATTTTATGCTATGTAAACACAACTTTTTATATTCGATGCGATTAATGATTATAAAACACTTGACAATCGGGCTGAAAACTAAACTAAATCTGAAAAGATATCAAATTTATAAATGTATAGAATCTAAAATCTAAATGCATGTATACTATAAAATACATAACATAATGCACAAACATGTATACAAATTAAAACCAAAATTAAAAGCAAAAAAATAAAATATGATTAAAAATAAAAAAATTTGATCTTCTTTAAATATGATAAAAACAATCTAAATCTAAATAACACAACAATAATGGGGAAAAGAAAACTGTAACGCAACGGTAAGTTTTGGGCAAAGTGAATTTACATATAAACTATAATTTTCAACAGATCATCTCCATCAAAGTGTCTCTATATAAGACCTAAATTTGTTGAAAACTAACGGTGGAAGCGATTACATTGAAATGAAAACGTGAACCCCACATCAACCACAGCCTGTGGCAATGTGACAGTTCTGCCATAACAGGATTATCACCTTGCTTTGTGGTGAGACGGGTGAAATCTGTGACTGCTCTGTCTGTGGCACGGTGGGATTGGAACCTGTTCCTCCTGCATGGTGTTTTTGGACAGCTGGACTGTTGCCTGGCTCTCCCACGCCAGGCCACAAACACATCGCTGTGGCGGGGGTTAGGATGTTTAGAGGTAATTTTAGGGTTCAGGTTTCTTTTTGTGGTCTTTGCGGATGGGAAGGAGGGCCGTTACCACATGGAGGATGGAATTGGATGCAGGGAACGAGGTTAAAGGAACACTAGAGAGCTTTTTTGTGGTTTATCCCATTTGCCACCTTCACTTGCATTTTCCCTCCGACTGATGTCATCACACCAGAGATTGTCCTAGGGGAAAAACGACAAGGAACTCAGCTACACCTTTTTAATAATTGTAATTATAATAATTAATTGGCTTTTCAAATGGAATGGATTTTTGTCTCTATACCGTGACTGCATGGTATAGAAAGTCTGTAGCACTCATTCATTTATTCACAAAAGTGCTGTGCATGCAACTCTCTTAATAATGCAATAATATGCACAATTTTAATAGCCTGATGTTTTATCTGTTACAATCTACTATTGCACATTTTTTTATCTAAATAATTTCACTGTTAACAATTAATTTGAGATCTGGTTGCTAGGAAAATGCTTGTGTTACTCCATTAGGAATGTCTTTAGAGGAAAGGTCTGGGAAAGATGTCTATAAGGTATAGATAATGAACCAGGTTAAGACGAAATGAATCCAGACCACATCCCCCACGCAAGAAGACAACGCATGTTTTGATGCAGTTTTCAAGTGCTTTTGCCAATTAAGCAGACATGACCCCAGGACCACACGCATGCCGCCTCTTTTACCGGGGAAATGAAACTTTAAGTGTTAGTTCGACAAGGGTTATTTCGACATTCAACATTCATTCGACATTCATGCAATGTTTATTGTCGTCAAATCTAGGTCTAGCTTTTATTAAAAAGGTTCCTAACAGCCTGTCATCACACCACTTTATTGTGCCAATGCTGATTTGATCTCTTAGGCCGTAATCTTTCCCACCATCCCAAGGAGGATAAATAAGGAAATATTCATTGTTTAGAGATTTATTTCTTATAGCTTAAGAACAAATTAAGCTTCAGATAAATAATAAAAAAGTTGTATAGCATGGCTGTAAGTTCTTTGGGAAAAATTATGGATTTGGCTAAATTTGAGTACAAATTTTTAAATTCATATTAAAATCTTCAATAATTTTGACTTTCGATGGCAGACTTAGTGAGCCTTATCTCAGTTAATGTTGATTATTTATCTATTAACTCTCATTGACATCTAGGTGAAATAAGTGAGATACTAGAAAAACCTAATCTGTGATATTATCCAGAGTTGTCTTTATCATTACTATCAGAATAAACGTATTTACTTACTCAAATCTGTATGATTATCTTCTTCCGAACACGAAAGCAGATATTAGTAGTCCATACAATAGACGTGCCACTGCTTCTCAGTTACCGGCTTTCTTCCAAATATCTTTGTATTCTGCATATGTACGGAAGTCAGGATGGAAATGAAGAGAGGGCGAATACATTTAGTGAACTTGGTTCTTTAATTTTTAAACTGTACTACATCAGCAAAAAGCTGATATTAGTAGTCCATACAATAGAAGTGAAAGGGTGCCACTGCTTCTCAGTTACTGACTTTCTTCAAAATATCTTTGTGTTCTGCATATGCATTGAAGTCAAGATTGAAATGACAAGGGGGTGAATACATTAAGTGAACTTGGTTCTTTAATTTTTAAACTGTACTACATAAGCAAAAAGCACATATTAGCTGTACATACAATATAAGTGAACGGGTGCCACTGTTCCTAGGTAACTGACTTTCTTTTAAATATCTTTTTTAGTTCTGCATATGCACAGAAGTCCCGATTGAAATGACAAGAGGGTGAATACATCAAGTCTTTAATTTTTAAATAATACAACATAAGCAATCCATATTCTTTCCACTCTCCCTTTGACCCAGTGGACATTACATGGACTTGAGCCTCCAGAAATGTCCTGTGGCGTGTGTTTCAGCTGAAAAACACATATGTCAAAGTCCACACACACCTGCGGGTTCGTGCGGTCAGTTACCTGTAACCACACCCTCCGTACAGGCGAGAGCATCAGCCGCTGCGCTGTGATTGGTCAGCGGTGATAAACACCGGCCAGGCCAGTCTCGCCTCGGCAGGGCGACGTGTCTGGGAGAAGGCGCAGAGAGGCGGCCCACAGGAGACAAAGGGCACCTGGGAATGTTTTCATCTGCCAGAGGCCATCTTAACTCGCAGAAGCTCGTGTTACATTATGTAATTGGGCCCGTGCGGCCACCAAATGGTGCTGTGCGGGTTTGCGTGGCTGGGGCGGGCGTGTAAGGTTTTGACAGAGGAGGAGTGATACAGGTCCCAGGGTGATCACCTGTAATTCATCATCCTCGGTGGAAAACCAGGAAAAGGAATTCTGCTAAGTTGTCGATGACATGTTACACCCCCACCCCTACCGCGCGTCGCTATCTTTTTCTCATTTTCTAAAACAGCGATAATTGGAGACGGGGTGAGAGCTACATATGGTTCCTCCCCCAGCCCTGTTCAAAGCTCATTAAAAAGGTTGCTTGTTAATGAGCTATAGGGATCATAGAGCGTCCCTCTCATTAAAGGGCCAGAGATACCGGCGTGAAGGTTTTGTCCCGGTACAAAAGAAAGATCTGTTTAGATGACTCCTATTCCCCCCCCTAGTTTCACCCGTTCCGAATCCGACATCGTCTCACGGCCTCCGCCTTCCACTATCCGGCCCATGCATCAGTCATACTTCTGTAATCTACCTGACAATCTCATCTTTTCACTCCAACCTTGTGGTTTAAAGGAACACACCAGCTTAAACGGCCCAGTGGTGTAGTCTGCAAGATATGATTGTACAACGATTGTAAAGCTAACGGACTATGACTCAGACGACGGAGCAGGATTTGACAACAATGGCCCTGAAGAAGAACGGTTCCACTGTGCAAATACTGTTGAATTCATGATGCCATCGCAGGCATGTAGCGGCAGGTTGTGATTCACCGTTCCTGTAGTCTCTTCTGCTAGTTCTCACATACTGACACACCAGCACACCCTTTGACTTTGCCTCAGTCGTTTAATTAGCATCCAAATATGCAGAGAAATAACAAAATGATGTTTACAAGACAGCAAAGTTGTGGCCTACACATACGATGAGAGAATGACATTAAACACGACGTTTGAATCAACAGAAATAATTACAATATACATTATAGTCAAAGGGGAAAAAAAGAGCTTTTTGTTCACAATTCACTGTTCCCTGAAGAGACGGACACAAGTGCGTGTCCAATTATTTTCACATTTGTCAATACAGAATTCCCTTTTTTCGCACAAATATAGACTGTCACGTAACAGTTCCCTGCCAGAGTACAGATAATAATCATAGCACACAAAGCAATTGTTCCCTGTATAGGTTTATAATCTATCTGGTTTCTCTCACACGCTCTCGCACAAACACACACTCACAAGTGCTCTCTTGGTGGGTCTTCCATTCAACAGGTCAGTGCTGTAGTTCCCCACCCAATCTTTCATCGAATGGCCTTTCATTTGCACAACACAAAACGTGCAGTGCCTCTCAGAACATGGACACAAAAAAAAACATCAAAATGAACAGAACTCATAGCATTTCTATGGGGAGTAAAACAAATGTCTGTAAACAGACAAACCAGGCTCACAAAGTCCCAAAAAAAAAAATCAACTGTTTTGTGCGCTGGAGTGGTTATACAAATCAAAATGCGTTTTGGTGGAAAATGAAGCGAAACGTTCGAACAAACTAAAACATATTTACAATATATTACTAAATGCTCATTTGACTGTGAAAATGTATTGCCACAGACCCAAACAGTCCTGTTCAACAACCAGTATCACACACATCGGTAACATGACCCTGTCAGATAGTCGAGAATGCACGAATCCAAGCTACCCTGTGATGAAAAATCGCACGAAATATCGATATATTTCTAAGTTTGCTTTTATCGGTGCAAGACCTGATGCACCCCATGCCTCCCATAACATTATAAATATGTCTTTGATTTGTATAGATCGCGAACCTTTAAGGCTCTGCGGTAGAGTGGCATAACAATGTAACCCAAATCGTCCAGGTTATGTCCACTCGGTCCTGCTAATATCCCTGTATGATTGTCTTTTGAGAAACGTCAAATGACTCCATATACTTGGATCCATGTTCCCGATGCCGGAGGAAGTGCTGGAGTCTTGAAAATTGGTGAATGGGTTTAACTTGTTGTCCTCAGATATTGCATGTTTGTATTTACCAATGTTATATTTATAGGCACTTGAAATCTAAAATGTCTTGGTTAGTAATGTGCCCTCAAGATCGTCAAAGCTGTTTGCAGTTTGAAGCTGAACTTCTTCACACTTGGTAATTATGGTCATGTGTAGAACTATTTTATATCGTGGTTTTCCCCAGTGGTACCTCAGAGGTAAGAGGTTCGTCGAGATTGGCGCTGACCCCCATCTCAGAGTCCTCCTCTTTGAGCTTCTCAGACACGTCCACGCCGGATTCCGCGACTGGAGCTCCAGACTGATCGCTGATGGATTCTTCTTCCATTTTGATGCCGTAGTTGGTGAGTGGGCTTTGCGTGTAGGCCCCGGCACTAGCGTGAGTGAGTCCGTGTACCTTCTTCAGATGTTTCTCCAGGGTGGCGTAAACTGTGAACGGCACAGAACACAGCTGGCACTGGAAGGGAGCGCGTGTCCCCCGTGCGCCGTGCGTTTTCATGTGACGTGTAAGCTTGCTGCTCTGTGCGCAGGCGTAGCTGCAAAGGCCGCAGCGATATGGCCTTTCGCCGGTGTGGCTGCGTCGGTGTACCGTCAGGTTGCTGCTGTTACGAAAACACTTGCCACAAAACTCGCACGCCTCTTCCTTTTTCTTCTTGCCACTGCCGCTTGTAACCTGCTGCCTGTCGTTCTCCCTTTGCCAGTCCTGCACCATTTCCACAGCCTCCTCTCTGTCTGTTTCCCACTCGCCTTGAGGACGATCTTCCCGTTCTGGCCGCTTCGGTGTGCAGTTGCCGCTGGCGATGCCGCTCTCCCCGCTTCCAGCTGTATCTACGCTCTCCAGCGATCCTTCTGAGGGGCTGCCGTAAGGAGACGGCTGCTGAGGCTCGCCTTGACCCTCTTCATCCACGTCACGCTGAGGCTGGTAATACCGCAGAAGCGTACGGTCTGAAACCCTGGACTGAGATGACATCAGGACAATGTTGGCACCTCCTGGGTGCTTTCCAGCCTCTATGCCATGCCCGGCTCCATTGGAAATATCGTTATCTCCCGTTCCGGAAAGCTTTCTGTCCTCATCTGTGTTGGCAGGGATGCAGTCAGGCATCTCTTGTCCAGCGGTGCGGCGATGGCTCCTCATGTGTCGTGCCAGTTCCCCGCTCTGTGCGAAAGTGAGCTGGCAAAGGCCACAGTGGTAGGGTCTGTCGCAGGCGTGGGTGCGCCGGTGGGCGGACAGGCTGCGTAGAGACTGAAAGGCCTGGCCGCACACCTCGCACGAGAATGCCGTGTGGGGTGATGGAGCGGAGTGTGGAAAAGGGGACGCTGCGGGAGGGGAGGGTGATGGAGACGGTACCACTCCACCGTTACCGCAGCTGACCTCTGCCAGGCGCTGCAAACACATGGAGAAATTCAGACCCTGCAGGTCACGAGCACCAGCCACTGGAGCGGAGCTGGGAGTCTTGTGAGGGCGGTAAGGTCGCTGAGAGGATGGCTGGAATGCGGTGGCAAGCGCGGCACCCAGGTGACGTGGATCCATTACGGCTGCAGGTTTCGATGGCTGTGGGATGCTGTCATCTTCCACCTGGTAGATGTTGAGGGAATGTGTGTTCTGAGCGTGCTGGAGGAGAGCCCATGCGCTGGAGAACATGTTCTGACACACCTGACAGGTAAAATTAGACGGCTCCTCTGTAATGCAGAAGAAGAAAATAATAGAATTTAGATATTTAGAATTTATAGACAACTGATAAATATAGTAAATGCAATGGGCAAATTGTAACCTTAAAAACATTTTTTTAAGTCATTCATATGTCGAGCAGAAAGTGTCACATTGTCATCATTGTGACAACAACAAAGAATAAAAAGGGGAGCTTGAAGAAAGCTGCATACGAGGGAGTTTGATCATTTACAGCAAACAGAACAGGTGTGACCACGAAATACATTCGGGAACAGGCCATCACAACACAATCCATGTGTACTTCTTTGGGCATACTGAGCAGTATAAACTACACATTGCTTATTATTAAAAACTCTGTAAGAATAAATGTTTAAAAATATTACTATACATAACCATGCATACTGTGCACTGTATAGCGCATGGGAAAATCCTCGGGATAGTTAATAAATTACTGTAATGTTGTCTAACATTTTTACAAATATTTCTGTACCTTGTGTATCAAGCAGTGTTTTCAATTGTATCTTGTGGCGTTGGGTGTCGCAATAATTTAACTTGTTAACGCTTATTTGTTCTTATTTTATATTGTTGATATTATTTGTATATACTTATATTCTATTTAATACACCGTGTAATATATTCTTTATTGCTTTTGATTTTGTGCTGAACTTTGATGTTTTCAAATCATATGGTATTCTTAACACATCCCATAAAACCATGTCATAATCATGACCTACATCTCCACCTCATGATCACACGTTTTCCTCGTTTGTATCACTTTTTCGAGCAAATAAAGTGTTAGAAAAGCTTGTCATACATTTGTCAGAGAAAGCCCTGCAGGTATCGCTGTAATAATGATTAGGGATTATCTATCTCTCGCACACCAGTTGAGTCACAACCGAGGGGAATTCTAATTTTCCCCATTGAAGGTGCGTTCACAGGACAGCCAGGTGACAGCAGCCCAAGTGTCCAACAGAGACAGAAGCGAATGAGCACGGATGGGTTCCTTTAACAGCTCTGCTGGTATTTTTAAACGTGGTAAGCTTTGTCTCCATTTCCGAGAGCCGCTCACCAATTAAGCTGCAAATTGCTAATTAGCAGAACGGAGCAAACGAAGGTTTTATGCAAATGAGTCCTGACTCAGCCTCCTTGATGAATGGGCCCTGTCTGCCACGAACATCCCAAAAATGGAAAATAAATGTCACTTTTAGCCATTCTCCTCCGACGAGTTCAAAGAAGAGTGCAATAAGCCTCTTTTACGTCTCCTCGAATCAAAATCCTTCTGCATTTATTTGGAGGAGGGGAGAAGATTAAACAGATCCTCTCCCATTCTCTTCTCATTTACCCGGTGCCCAGGGAAGAACAAAAGTGAAGAACAGCGGATCGTTGAGCTTCGGGGACGAAGGTTAACATAGAAGGTATAATACAAACACGTTTAATTTGAGATCAAAAGGAAATAGCTGCACAGGTCATGAAAAACGACAGAAAAATCATCGCCCCAGTGACTGCACCTTGCCCCCCCGACACCCTCTCTGCCTCCAAATCTCTCCCTCGGGTGGAGGGTACGAGGAGGGGCGGAGGGGCTTTTGTCTCAGGGTCTTGGAGTGTAACACAATACTCGGCCTGTCTCGCTCTCTTTCTTTCATTTTCCCCCTCACTCTTTCTTTCTAAGGATTCCCATTTGGCCCAGGGTAGCAATCGCATATTAAGCAGAAGCAATAACCGCTAATTAAAAATGCAGATTGGCTGGGAGCGCTAACGAGCAGCAGGCAGAATCCTCTCTCTCTGGGGAACAGCGAGAGAGCGGGCAAGAGAGATGGGAAGAATAAAGAGACATTTGAAAAGGAGAGTAAAGAGGGGAAATCGGAAAATAAAAGGCAGTGATACATTGTAAAAACTAATTCAACAATCTTTTACACTCGACTGCTCTTCAAACATCTTGGCTTGTGTTACGCTCTCACCCACATGCGAGCACGCGTGTCCACGTGCTCCTTGTGGGGTAACTGAATTTCTCAAAATGAAAGTATACATGCGTCAAAAAATATTTGCTTGTCGACCGTTCCAGATCAAGCACACATGCAAGTGATTTCATAAAATAACTTTTTCACAATTCAAATTTAAATGAATGTAAATATATCTAATTAATCCGTCCTACCCGACTGCCACCTGCCATCCATCATAATTGGTCAAGCATGTACGTGACCCACTCCATCACCAAAGCGCCAATGACAAGTATGTAGGCATAAGGTAATTCAGACCTGAAAACCCGGTCCCGTCTTTAAAAACAACGCATAATGCACTACTCCTTTTACATCAATACCCACTCTTGATATTTATAGAAAGATTTACTCTTGAGGTCAGATATCTGACTTGATCTGTCTCAATCTTTGCTTTGATAAAAAGATTGTTGAGAGCAAGGAAGTAACACATTAGTATAGTTTGCGCTCATCCTACTCGGCCTGACACCTTTATCAGCAACACACACCTTCACACACTAAAAAGTCAAGAGGGACTGAACCTCAGAGAAGCGAGAGATGTGGATGGACGGAAGCCAAGCTTGCGAAGGAAGGAAGTTCGAACATGTGTACGCAAAAGGATCGAGTGAAACATGCGTCGTGTGTTGAACCTTCGCAGTCCGTTTTCAATAAATTTGGATTTCGCCGTGTTGTCAGCTTCTCTTTTTTTTTGTGAAAACAATGCAAAACAAATATGGAAATACATAACATGTGTACATATAATGATCAAAAAGCGGAGTTGGTCGAGCTACAACGCTTTGGTGGCACGTTAATAAACATCCTGCCCTTGCAAACGTATAAATATTTGCTTTTCTCAAACACGGAGAAGCTTCGCAGGTCACACTTCAATAGACAAGAGAGAAACACGAACACCTGCAGAGGCCAGAGAATCCCTTCAGGGTCGACTACTTCAACGACAAACACTGAAGTAGGTTTTAGAACTGCTGCACACCCAACCCACCAACATCCTGTTCAACAGTCAAGCGCATTTCCAAAATTCACAACATTCTCAATAACACCGCAGGTTCGTGACTGTAGGTCGACAAGTGTAGAGGTCATCGTGCCTTATTTTGAAGCCAGCGCCAAGAGACCGAGAGCGATGCAATTCACAGAGGACTCGGAAAATAGCGCACCGGCACCTGCTTTGACCGCCCGTGTCGGAATAATGAGCGGTTCGAAGAGCGCGGTGCATGCGTGTCGTTCTGAGCTCTGGGAGTTGTGCTGTTGGGTGGCCAGACTGTGCCGTGTTTACCCGACCACTTCACCTGAGAGACAGAGCCAAGGAGATGCTCAGGTGTGCTTCCCGTCGTCCCCTGGGTGCGCCCATAAGTGTACGTTTGCTGGCGTGTGTAGCAGACCTGCCTATCCCTTCCACTCAATTAGACCCGGCGTCTCTAGCTCTCAAACTCACCAAGGCCTCCGCGCCACAGCAACGGCGGTCTAATGAGCCGGACTGGGGACGGGCTGCTTAAACGAGGGGACAGTTTTACAAAAAAAGACACTAATTAGCACCCTGAACTCACCGGCTCTTTTCTCCTCCACCCTCACACCTGGCTCTTCCTTCCAGGTCGCGCCCGTCACCCGTCGGAGCTCCACGTATCCCGCCTCCACCGCCGCGTCCCGTCCGGACCAGGCCGGAGACCGAGGCGCGTGGCCCCGGGGCGGCGCCCGGGCACCGCCGCATCCGCCCTGCTTGTGTTGGATGAAGGCGAGGATGTGGGCGAGCGGGAACGCCTGGCCGCACTGGCCGCAGGTCAACAGGTCACGACCTCCATCGTCGGGCGGGCCGGGGACGACCGCCGGAGCATCTGCGGGCGAAACGTTAAAAACACAAAGCTTAAAAACACAACTGCACACGGAACGACCGTGGTACTTTCAGTTCTCCGCCCGCGACAAACCGTCAGGGTCAGCAGACGCTGACCACTTCCTGTGTGTCTGGCATGCACAGGATGCAGTGCCACGCAACCAGACACACCAGGCTCAGTATTCGGCCCACCACAAAATCTAAACAAGGGGTCTTTCACACCGGGAGCGTGCAAACTCTCGAAGTTTAAGTTAACGAGCGTGCACTAAAGAGTTTGTCCAGGGGGATTCATCGGTGGTCATGCACACCAACACCACACAGGTGGATGAGTCCGGGCTGGCTGTCCATACCGCTGCAGGTACAGACAGTCCCAGGGAGGGCAGGATTTCACTGGTGGTTACTCAAAAATGTCACCTTTCCTGTTTCAACAGCTCAGCTTGTTTGCGCAGACACGCACAAGGCGCGGCTGCCGTTCACGCACACACGCACGCACGCACGCACGCACGCACGCGCACACATGCGGTCAGGTGAAACACGCACATGTGATTATAAATATTAATTTTTAATTTTTTAATTTTACAATACTATACATATTTATAAATACATATAGATATAAAAAAAATAAAAACACATTGAAATCAACACAATTAAGTAACATGCATGAAAACAAATAAGTTATAAAGTTATAAGTTAAATAAAAGTGTAGGAGTGACACAACAGAGATAAGAAAAAAGTAAGAAAGATAACGTCAAGATGCAATAAGGAAGTGCGTTTGAGGAAATAACACCAAAAAAAAGTGACATAAATAAAGTGAATAAATCAACACATTTTGGATTTCCGTGCAACAAACCACGTGTGATCACGAGCAAAGAAACATCCACGATCGGAACTTTGTGACACGTTAAAGTTTGTTTTAAAGTTTGATCGGACTTACCCCGCACGACGCTCAGGTGTTGCGGTCTGCTGCCGAGTTTGCGCCTGGACATTGCGGCGAAAGCTGAGCCTCTGAATCAGCACCAGAACCAACCGGACCCGAAGTGTCATAAACAGCAATGATGAGACTCAAGTGCTGTGTGTCCGTCTGTGTTCAAGTTCACTCCGTCTGCTGGACCCGGAGGAGGAGGAGAGGAACGCCCCCTTCCTTAGACACGCCCCCTTCATCCTCCTGGCAGACCTTCTTAAACATGTCTCAAGTGTTTGACATCATCATCATCATCATCATCTGTTTATTTCATCCCAGCTCTTGATCTGAGTTATCTGTTGATTTGGAGGAATTGTATGAAGAGTTGCTTTGCTGATGCATGGATGTCAATCTAAAGTTCTGGTTGAGGATGTGGGTGAAGAGGAAGTGGCTTTTATTGAGGTCGACTGAGACAGGTGTTTGTCTGTCCGGCTTGTTTCGAAAGCAACTGTCGTTTTACTTCTCTAATGTGGAGGTGGACTGCAGAAATGTGTGTGCTTTGATTGCCACTCAATCTAAATGAGTGGAAGCACGTGGGGTTGGAGACAGGGATGCTTGCCATCTGGTGGACACAACAAGCAGGTGGCATTGCCAATTGAAGAGGTTGTTTACCAACAAATGTGTCAGTTGTTCATGTTGGTCACACACTTTTTGACACACAAAATGCATTTGGAATCGGACGGCTGTTCTGCGTACTGATTTTGTTGGGTGGAACACAACATTAGATATTTTGAAGAATGTCGGACGGCAATCAGGTTATTTCTCCTCCTAAGTATCTAGCCGAGTTCAACCAAGACATTTGTACGGGTTTGGAACAACTATAAAGCAAGGGATCATTTGGGTCTTCTTAATTACGCTCACGTAGATTAAATGCTGATTCTAAAGTCGGATTCTGTCCAGGTTTTAATATAGAAGACAACACAACAGATCGTGACATTTACATCTTTTACTGATTCAAAAAGACGAGGATTTCACATCGGCATGTACTTTGTCAAGTGTTATCACATTCTTGAATGAGGGATTATGTACAATGAGGGGATTGAGCATTTCAAACAGGACACAAGAGAGAAACATTTCCAATTTCAAGTCTATACAGGGAAGCTCGGTCTCATTCAGTATCTGGTATAAATGCATTCGTTCTGTTCCTGTGCACTTTCAAAATAAACGTTAGAGCGTGACAAAGCTAATTCACAAATTTAAGCAAAAGAAGACAATCACTTTATTCCATTGTTTACAATGTGCTCCTCAGATGAAGAAGATGACATTACTAAAATTAATTTTATTACTGGCACACTCAATCCTGATTACCCTTCACTCCTCAAACATTTGTTTTGCCCTCTGTTGTTGACTGTTATTTAGTACCGGTGATGGGGACTTCTTGATTTTGAGCGGGATCTTCTGTTGAAAAACAAAGGAACCGTTATAATGAGCATCAAGCCTTCTGTAGATGAATGGACAAGTGTGATGCCCACTCCAGCTTTCCAAAATACAAACAGGCATAGATTGATTTCAGCATACCTTCTGGATGAACTGTAGTCCCGACCTGTGAGGTGTTCAAGATTTATAATTAGAATCCTCTTTATGACTCTTGGGATTAATTAGTCTACTCACAGTTCTTAAAAATATAACATTATATCATAAGATATAGAGTATAGATCTATAAATCTTTCGGGACTTTCAGGATAATCTCACACATTCCAGCACAAACTCACTGTATTTGGAGTTGGGGGAGGGCGAGTGACTCTGACGTCCATACTGCCTCTCCCATTCATCTCGCTCTTTCTCCCGGCGTTCCCGCTCCCTACAAGACCAAACAATGACCAAACTATATCCTCTCCTTTACAAACAGAACACACGGACACGTGTATACACATGTTCAGACTTACTTCATGCGGATTTTCCGTGCCATTGCTCGGAGAACTCCTTCTCGTTCCTGTGATGGCGGGAAACTTCCATTAGAACGATGCCATGCAAAGCGATTAACTGGCAACCCTAATACACCCACACAAACTCATACCTGTCGCTTGTTTTCCTGCTGCTGGATCTTGGCCTGTGCCGCTCTTTTATCCGCCTTGGCTGAGGAAGGTAAACCATAAAGGTGAGGCAGGGAAATGTGTGGTGTACAACTATATATGTGTGAACAATTTAAATATGTCCCACCTCATGATTTCAATTTAACAAAATATAGAAAATGCTGATTCTATGCCCAGCTACAAGCACTAAAAATCAGTTTCGTTAGTAACTTACATTGCTTGTTTAGAGCCTTCTGCATACGGATTTTGAGCTTTTCCTGCGGGGTCATCTTGGGCTGCAATGGACACATCTGACTTTAGAACAGGCAGACTGGGAGAAATCATGCAACTTCACAATAACTAAAACCAAAGTCTATGTTAAGTTAGTTCCATCGTAGCTTGCTTTTAAAGCCCCTACAAATGACTTTCCGAGCAAATTTCACAGCAACGCCCCCTGATATATATTTGTGAGCATCTCTGGATGTAGGTAGGGGCAAGGTGTGAACAGGCAAATAAGGGTAGCCATTTAGACACAGTCAACAGCACAGAACAGTACATAGCCATGACGTCTGTTTCCAGGTCAGGTGCACCTACTTGATGGAACGGTAACAAAGTGTCAGGAACTGTAGCCATTTGCTACTGCTTTTCATAGCGGTTAGCTGTTCAACCTACGAGGACATCGAGTATTGACTTACGCAGGTGTGTTTGTGTGTGTGAAGTTGCTCTGCCTGTCTTGACAAGCCCAGAGCAGAAGCAACACCTGAGCTCTTTAACTGCTCGGCCAACCTCATAAGAAGCATTACACCTTTGTAGTTTTTCCTTTCATCGGCTTACGTTCATTCACAGGGTGGCATTGCATACAATACATTTTAGATGAAAAGTAAACTCTCTTTTGCTTCTTTAAACAGCACATAGAAGGGGCAAAGGGTCATTTGAGGAAAACATGAATGTATCTCTCTGCCATCAAAAGGGCACATAAGGTTATTCAGGTAACTGACAGCCTTGGAAGGTTTGAATTTTACAAGCACAGAACACTGCAGGCACCTGGTGCACCAGGATGACCTAATCAAACATGAGATCAAGGACTTTCTGTGGAGCCAGAAGTGCAAATGATGGGCAAGAGCCCCGGACTGATTGTTAACTGCATCAGCCTGTCAGGGGTGAGGGAGGCGGAGTCTTTAGAAACTAATTTGAGATGTATCAAATTCTTACTGACTTTGGCAGCTCCAGTCTCTTTACCACCCGGAGTTTCAGGCCTACGGCGAAAGTGAAAATTAGACTTTGCACTTTTAATGAAGAGAAGATGTGTTTTCAGTCAGGCTGCAACTTACTTTTTCAGCTTGTCAGTGGAAGCAGAAGCAGGCAGAGCAGAACGGGAGGAGGGGGAGGAGCTACGGCTTGCAGCAGGTGAGCGAGAGGGGCTTTGACTGATGCTGCCGACCCTTCTGTACGCAGAGCTGCGACTCCTTCGCTGGTAACGATCAGCTGAACGCGAGCGTGAACGAGACCTGAGGGACAGAGTTATTTATCTTTGCAGTATATTTCAGTTTCATGAACAAGATTTGGAATGTGGATTGAGCTCTCTTACCTCGTCCGTCTCCGGGCCGTGTAGCGCCTCCCTCTGTCCCGGTCCCTATCTCTTTCCCGGTTTCTGTCTCTACCCCTGTCCCGATCCGTGGAACGAGACCGCGTCCTGTCGTATCGTCTCCTCAAGCTTCCTCCTCCACTGCGATGCCGTGAACGGGACTCGGACCGTCGTCGGGATCGTGAACGAGACCGAGAATAGCGGCTGTCCCGGTCCCTACCCCCACGAGAGCGCCGACTCCTGCGGGAACGTGAGGATGAGCGTGAGGAACGGCGCGAGGAGGAACGGGAAGAGTAAGACGAGTGACTGGAGGAGGAGCGTCTTCGGCTGAAAGATAAAAAACAATTTACTATGTTAGAAGTGGCAAACTACAATAAAACCACACTTAATGTTCTTTTGCATTTACCAGTTTAAGAGTAAAAATAAATGTGAATCCCCAATTTTTTTTATTCTTTAATTACTAATAATAAGCCTTTTACTACATCAATACAAAATACCGCAATCATTCTAAAGCTGACGTGCAGCATTCCCTTATCACAGGCAAACATGTTAATAAATAAATAAAATGGAGAAATCAGCCACTCAAGAGGCATTAAGTAGAAAGGGGAAGTTACCGACCGGGAGCCCCTGGTATGACCTGCGGTGTTGGAGGAGGTTTGGCTTGGTGCCGCTGTAGGCAGAGCAGGTGTGGGTGCGGCTCCCTCCTCATCACTGCCTCCGAAGCTAGTGATGAAAGTAATTTTATCATTGCCAGGGGTTCGGGATCGAGAGCGGGACTCTGAACTTGAGTCTGACTGTGGCCTAGACAGTGAAAAAATAAATAATTATATGGTACATAAATACATCTTTTTATGTGAAGTACCAAACCATCAAATACACTTACCGCTTGTAAGGGTCATATGTAGGACTGTCCCTTCTAGCATAGCTGTTTGTGAAATAAACATAACTTCAGTGAACATTCAAACAAGTATTACACATTTTTCAAAGAATAACTTTATATTATATTTATGACTCTGTGAAACCTAGAATGAAAGGCCGAAACTAGGACTAGGTTTTGAGCTAAATTTGGCAGCTCGATTTTTAATTATGTGACTATGATTTGATTTTGATTTGTTATCAGTTTTAATTTAAAATAATATTATGTTTCCATACATATATATATATATAAATACATATACTGGTGAATTAAGTCCTTCTACTCAGCTTCTTTAATTAAACACACAGTCACACTAATAGTAGAACCAACACATTAATGTTTTTAATTACTCTGTACTTTGAGGAAAAATTTAAATATTGTAAATGTAAAACCGTGAAATCCTGGACATCTAAAAATTCCTGAATAAACTGATTCATGTGTAAGAGAAAAGAAATATTTTCCAAATTAAATCGATTAATGGCGCCACCTTCTGGCTCACGGTTTAATAAAAAACAAAATGGGATAAGGTTTTCTTAAGTTGAATTAAAATCAGGTAATCAATATTATTTACCCAGCTCTTGCTGCAACATTTAGTAAGAACCATTGAACTGTGCCTGTAAATATTAACTTGTGACAAACTTTAGGGGTTACCTAGGTGGGCTGATCTGTCTGCCTTTCATATATTTCTCTCTGAACTCCCGTCGCTGTCTGCGAGAACGCCGGCCCTGGCGATAGAAGAAAAAAAACAGTATGATAAACGCAAACACCAACAGAACCAAACAGTTAAGTCAACAGTTGAGACTTAAATGTCCTTACAGAATACATAGCCTTCTCTGCCTCCAATGCTTTAGCATGTTTAATGGCCTCCACTTCCTCCTTGTCCTTTCTCAACATCCTACCACCAAGACAGATCAGTTTATAACTACATAAATTTTTACAATAATTGAAAGATCAGTACTGGGCTCTATTAGGAAGATGACAAGATGGTCAAATGATTATTCTCCTCTGATCAGATGAAGAATGGGTGAACGAACCAAACAAAATCTGCCTCTGCCATGCCATAAGTGGTGCCCATCTTGTTAATCTCCATAACCTGTTCTGGGCTCAGTTCATCCACATCCACCTCAACATCTACAAAATGAAAAAGCATGTACAGAAACATTAAAAAGAAGACGATAAAAAAATTATCCCGAGCTTTACAGGAAGTGTGTGGTGTACAAAAGACGCACCAATGTCAGGGATGACCTCATCTTCTTCAGACTCGCTGTTTTCAGAGTCGTCCTCGTTTTCCTTGTCTGCTTTTTCATCTGCTTCTGTTACTGTGCTGTCCTCATATGTATAGCCGATCTGAGCCTTCTTCTCAGCAAGTCTATCAGAAAGAAACACAATCTGATTCACATATGTTGTATGTTCCTAAAGGTAACAAGTCGACCAGAAAAATAATCTGTCATCATTTTATTCTTTTGATTTTGAACTTGTAAATTACATTTTACTTTCAAAACACAACAGATATTTGATTTTATTTAGTTGGTAACCAAACCACACTGGTGCTCATTCAGTCTCACACAATTGTGTTCAATCAATCTTTAAATAACAACAAAACTTTCATTTTTAAGAAAACCATTTTTTAAACAAACCACAAACAACATAACACAACTGATTTGTGAGTTCATAGCCTACTTTTTCTTTTCATCCTCATTTGGTTTCGACAGGCCACCATAGAGCTCATCCACATATATCTGGTACAAACACTGCTCCTCGGAAACTAAAAATCACAAGAACGTGATTACAGCAGATCATTCAAATATAAGATGAGTTCATTTAGATGTGACGGATGAGGAAGGTCCTCCACATCTTGTTTAGTGAACATTATAAAAGTCAAATGTACTAAAGGAGAGGTATCACGCCGTTTCATGCATTATAATTGCATAAGACTCTTAAACATGTTAAGTCTTCATGTTCAACGTAATCTATTTGTTAAAAAAAAACGGTAGACGCATGAGGTAGTATTTCTGTGCTTAAAACACTCCCTGCAGACAGCCAAAAGCTTTGGAAAAGTTATTTTAAAAATAAGGGTTACTTGTTGCCCATTCGTCTGTTAAATCATGCTACAATCAGAAAATGTGAAAGAGCACAAGCATCAGAATGTATGGTCCAGGAGTCCCTGTGAGGAGATTGGTTAGAAGCGTTGTTTTTTCAGGAACATTCATAAAGCTGTAACTGTCTTCTGTAAACTTGAGTAATCAAAATATTTTTGGGAGATGGCACTACATGATTCTACACTACAGGTACTCAAGATTGACATAAGCGTGATAGAAACGGTGTGTGATACTTCTCCTTTAATTGTTTAAATCCCAAGCCAACTTACTGTTTGCAAAGTCATTCTGCACCAGGCCTCTATAGCGCTCATAATTGCACTTTTTCTCTTCAGATTCCTGCTCTGGGGTGCTGTGATAGAAATAAAAAGCAAATGAGAAACTGCAAAAACTTGCATGGTCTGCATATTCCATGAAATAGTTTCTTTATCTCAAACTTGACTTGTGCATTAAGGTCACACTCACGTTGTGCTCAGGAGTGCTGGCGTATAGGTCGGGATATAGTCCAGATGTGCCCTGACATCAAACCTATCAATCATGTTGTTGGTGTCTCCTTGCCAAGGCATCCTGTAAGGACATGCTCAAATGGTTCAGTCCATGATCATTGGTGTGAAAACTATACAAAAAGTCAGTACCATGAAGCGTACTTGGTTTAATAGGCATGTACTAGGAATGGGCAATATATTGTCAGTGTTATCTGCCAATAAATGCTATTTTTAATATTATCGGTCCAATAATTAAATTAGGGTGATATCTTTAAGCTGATAAATGAGGTATTATCTTCTGGCTGAACTAGTTGTACCGCTCGCTGCTGGCCACTTGAGATCTAATCATCACTTGCTTTATTTTTTGCCATGCAATAGAATTCAGGCAAAAAAAATTTGCCCATAGAATGTATAGAAACTATAGTTCAGAAACTGCAGTTTTAAAATAAAATCAGATGTTCGCTATAAGTTTCATGCTTAGAAAAGCTATTCTTCAGCCGATATATCGACCTCCAAACATAAAACAGTTATCGGCCAAACTGTCGACATGCTGCAGACTCACATGTTAATGGGACTCTCAGCGGCCAGGGCAACAGCGGAGTCCAGGTGGATTTTGTACGCCCGACCATGAACCTGCAGGAACTGGGCTGGATCTTTTTTCTACAAAGTGGAGAGCAAAATTTAGATTCTCTTGCGGATGAACTCGGCAAAGGACGCTGGTAAAGTGCGGGACGGGGTTTCCTTTTACAATTTTCTCGTAGTACTCTCTGCGTCTCTCTCCACGCCGCTTGTAGTCCACCATCATCCCACGCAGCTTGCGCTCATGTTTGCGGGCCTCCTGCCACATGACGGCTCCGCTTGGGGTGGGGGCGCGTCGGGGCAGGGCTGCTGTGGAGACACAAAACTGTCAATCAAACCCATCAGAACACACAGATATCAGAAATCAATCAATACATTTGGTATAGGTGTATTGACTACATTACAATTTGCATATCATAATAATAATGCAAATATAACATAAGGTATTAATATTGTAATGCAAATATAACATAAGTTATTAATATTGTAATGCAAATATAACACAAGTTATTAATATTGTAATGCAAATATAACATAAGGTATTAATATTGTAATGCAAATATAACATAAGTTATTAATATTGTCATGCAAATATAACATAAGTTATTAATATTGTAATGCAAATATAACATAAGTTATTGATATTGTAATGCAAATATAACACAAGTTATTAATATTGTAATGTAAATATAACATAAGGTATTAATATTGTCATGCAAATATAACATAAGGTATTAATATTGTAATGCAAATATAACATAAGGTATTAATATTGTCATGCAAATATAACATAAGTTATTAATATTGTAATGTAAATATAACATAAGGTATTAATATTGTCATGCAAATATAACATAAGGTATTAATATTGTAATGCAAATATAACATAAGGTATTAATATTGTCATGCAAATATAACATAAGTTATTAATATTGTAATGTAAATATAACATAAGGTATTAATATTGTCATGCAAATATAACATAAGTTATTGATATTGTAATGCAAATATAACACAAGTTATTAATATTGTAATGTAAATATAACATAAGGTATTAATATTGTCATGCAAATATAACATAAGGTATTAATATTGTAATGCAAATATAACATAAGGTATTAATATTGTCATGCAAATATAACATAAGTTATTAATATTGTAATGTAAATATAACATAAGGTATTAATATTGTCATGCAAATATAACATAAGTTATTAATATTGTAATGCAAATATAACACAAGTTATTAATATTGTAATGCAAATATAACACAAGTTATTAATATTGTAATGCAAATATAACATAAGTTATTAATATTGTAATGTAAATATAACATAAGGTATTAATATTGTCATGCAAATATAACATAAGTTATTAATATTGTAATGTAAATATAACATAAGGTATTAATATTGTAATGCAAATATAACATAAGTTATTAATATTGTCATGCAAATATAACATAAGTTATTAATATTGTCATGCAAATATAACATAAGTTATTAATATTGTAATGCAAATATAACATAAGTTATTAATATTGTCATGCAAATATAACATAAGTTATTAATATTGTCATGCAAATATAACATAAGTTATTAATATTGTAATGCAAATATAACATAAGTTATTAATATTGTCATGCAAATATAACATAAGTTATTAATATTGTCATGCAAATATAACATAAGTTATTAATATTGTAATGCAAATATAACATAAGTTATTAATATTGTAATGCAAATATAACATAAGTTATTAATATTGTAATGCAAATATAACATAAGTTATTAATATTGTCATCCATACTGCATTAATGTACGAATATTTAATTTGTTAACTAATATTAGTTTGTTTTTATGTTTGTCAACACAACCAGGAAGCAATTGTTTACAAATAACTGCACAGAAACACTCACCAACATGCTAATGTTAGCATGCTAGCTAGCTTACAATTAGAACATTCTCACACTAAAACCCCCGATATGCATTTAATGGTGTAAATAAACACAAGAAGTTACCTGTTTGCGTGCACAATAACTAAAAGGTGAGTGTTTATACGATAGCAACAGACACACGTCTGTCTCCGCGTGCTAAAGCTAGTGTGCTAGCAAACGCGCACGCCTCCCCGCGCATGCGCACAAGAGCTGAAAAACAGATGACGTAACTCTTAAAGGGACAGTTCACCCCCAAATAAAATGTCTGTCGTTTGCACACCTTTGGGTTGTTCTGAGTTGCCTCTTTGCTCTGGTTGACACCCTGAGAGATATTTGGAAGAATGTGACCAACCAAGCAGGTGTATTGTAGTGGGGTGACCGGTATGGTAAACGGGATTTTTCCAAATATCTTTCTTTGTGTTCACCCAAACACAGTTGATTAGAGAGGTTTGGAACAACTAGAGCCAAGGATGTCACGTGTCAATCATATGTACTAGACCAATGTAGAAAGGTTCGGCCTGCTAAGCACCGCCCATTTATTTATGACCTGTAATGTAGTGCCAGTTTATTATGGAGCTATTGTAAACCATCAGAGATCAACTTTACACAATTTAAAACAAAAATGTTCTATTTAAAGTAAACAAAAGCATTCATTTCAAAGGAATTTCTATCTTTGGAAAGTAACATTCATTGGATCGTTTATCACAGCACGATTGACATAACTAAAATAAAAAAAATGATTTGAATGTTAAAATACTTAAGCCGACCAACAAAGCATATGGACTTATTTTAAACAATAACCGATAATACCAAATATACAATGCAACAAACGAACCACCCTCAAACTATATACACATATAAAAATCCATGTGCAATTTCTAGTCACAAGGAATCATGTAAACCAGATTTCCCAGCAGTGCGAATGTGTGCAAATTTAGAGAAAAAGTTTATGATTGGAAGTATATTCAAATTCACATTATAAAGTCAAAACTCCTCATATCTGACATTACATATGATTAAGGTAATACAAAGGGTGGTGTGGGTAGATCCCCATCGGAGCTGTAAATGGGACAAGCTTTAAAATCACAAGGCCAGTCACTCCAGAGATAACGCAGAGCGACAGGTTTGGCTGGACAAGGTTTTAAAGACAGCATTATAAAATTAGAGCCCAGTTTTTTCATGGGCGCTGGGATCCACTGGGAGTCTTTTAAACAAGCCCCATTCACAGGACAGCAGACCTAAGGCAAAAAACAAAACAAATGGATTTGCAAAAAATCAGGTCATGTTAAGTTTTGTGCTTACAATGCATGAAAATAATGGTTTGTTCAAGAAAAGTTGCCAATATGAATTGTACCTCAAAAGAATGATCGGAATGGGTGGCGGAAATTTTCTGATCGAAAGTGACGTTTAGAAAAGACTGGTCGAAATGGAGTAACAGAGGATAAGGTCCTTGGAAAGAAACATTCTTTTCCCCATAGGCGACAGCTCTCGCCCCTAGCGCAAGTCTGTGGGCCACGTCTTGTTTAAACCGTGGGTGGATGCTACAGTACAACACAAGAAAAATTAAAACTTTACAGTCCAGCACTAAGCAATCTACCCATTAAACACCAGTTAAAAATTTTACTCTTTCTCACCTGCCCCAGGGGGATTTTTCATCAGGTAAGTCAATAGCAACGGCCATAAACGTATTCTTCATGCGTTTATTAGGAGCAAATCCATAGTCGGCTGTCTGATGCCAGCGTATTTCTCTGAATCCGTCTTGCAAATTATTCTTCTCCCATGTGCTTAACTATGACAGGTTAAATGCAAATTTACAAACAATGAATGTATAGAAGTAATAAACATACATGTGTAAAAAAAAGTCTTTGCCATTAGAAGCACCTGAACAAATCCAAATGGAAAGTCTACGGCGGTTTGGCCTTCTGAACCCTGATGGAAAGCCATCCTCCAGTCGTCAATCATAGCAGGGAAAGAGCAGTTGTATTTATCTCGGTTGTAGGCTGCATTGGCCTCACCTAAATAAAAACCGCAGTTGCTTATCGCAGATCTTATCAACCCTGCAGTACGGATAATGATTGTCTCTCAGAATTGTTACCTTGGTACCATATGGCTCCTTTTACAGTCATGTTGAGTAATGGATGGATCATGGCATTCCACAATACAGAGCTGTTCCATTCTGCTGAGTATGTATCCGAATCCCAAAAGCGTTGTTGTGCAGGAGTATTACTATGGAGAACATTATGGAAAACACTGGCGAGTAAGCATCATGTAAGGCATCAATGCGCTCAACTTACGAATCTTCATGTCCTGGAATATGTGTATGTGTTCTGGTACTGCACCTGCTCATTGTGCTCTTTAATCCACACTTGTCAAGTGCCCTTGGGGCTGACCAGGCCTCCACAGGTGTACCTCCCCAACACGACACTATTAACCCCACTGGATAATTCAGCGTCTTGTAGAGGTACCGTCCAAAGAGCCAGCACACGGCAGAGTAATGGGTGAACTGGGTAGCACCAAGCAATTCTATAAAATAAACACAAAAAAGAAGATATTTCTAAAAAGTTTTATCATCTTCGTCTTTAGAGTTAAATAAAGGTATATTTTACATCCTGTGCTTTACAATGCACTTCATATGGTGCATGTATACCAGCTGTTGGTCGAGACCAGGGAACTTCAACTCCAGCCAGATCTTCCAGCTCCACGTTGCTGTGCTCCAAGGCAGCCTGAAAGATCCTCACATTGGGGAACTTAGAGGCCATGGCCAGCTCCTCTGTCGAATTATAAACCTGTTGAACAACAAACTCATTGTAAGAACGTGCAATCTAGTGAAATACAGCTTTTAGAAGAAAACATACTTACTTGACCAACGGTAAATGCCATGTTGCTCTGTCCACCACATAACCAGATGTCTCCAAACAGCACATCTGTGAGCATGATGGAACTGTTAGTCGTGGTCTGGGATATGATCAGGTTGTAAGGACCGCCAGCCTCCACAGGACTGAGAGTTATACGCCAAATACCTGTTACATTTGGGAAAATATTTTAGTGACATTTAGGATTTTTTGCATTTCTTTAACGGTGTTCAAAAAACCATAAACATTATAAAAAAATACTTGGCACGTGGTACATATGTTGTGTTTTTTAACTAAGGCTGGTATTATTTTACTTACGTTCGCTTGGTTATCTCTAGCACTTACTGCTTCACTTGTCACAGCATTTGTAAGTCGCATTGGACATAATCATCAGCTAAATCACTAAATGTAAATGTAAACATTATAAAACCTGTTTTTCTATTTTACAGGTATGTAAATTTAAACAATGGCCTACTATTCAAGTCTGGGAAAAATCTGTGTATTGTTGTTTAGGTAGATTTAATATATACGTGCGCACAGTTGGCATAGAAAGAATGAATTTTGTTAATAAATATTGCATAATATTTTGTGATAAAATGCCAAGAGAAACTTAGAAGCAAAGTTTGCAGCAATCTAATACAGTCAACGAAAAGGATAACTTCGTAAATGTTTTATATTAATTGTAAAGAGTTTAGTAAAAATAAAAAAGTGAAACAGGAAAAAAAATGATCATTTTAATATTATCGTTATGTGTCCAATAAAAAAGCTTAGGTGGATAACTTTAGGCCGTTAAATGAGGTATTATTTCTGCTGGCAGAAGCACTTCTCATGCTTTCTACTGGCCACCAGGCATTTAATCTATTTAATCATTTAATTTATTTATGTTTTATATTTTGTCAAGTGATGGATTTTATGCAAAAAAGTTTAGAAATGTATAGTAACTATAGTCCAGAAATCAGTTCCTGATAAAATAAAATCAGTTGTTCACTGAATATGTTTGCCTTTTGTTTTATGCTTGGAATTTTTTTTTATCAGCTTATATATCAACTTTCAGACTTCAAATACAAAAGAGTTATTGGTTATTGTTATCGGCCAACATTTCCATATTGGTGCATCCCTAACTGCTGTGTATGTTTTTTAATTGTATATAAACATAATTATATATATATATATATTACACTTGTGGGTGAGTGTATATATATATATGTGAATATAGGTTTATTAGTGGTAGGTTTAGGATTAGGAAAATATGGTAAAAATATATAAAATTATATATAAAATTTGTGTAAATGAACAAAATTATTATTATACTATTATTTTATATTATATTACATATGAAAATACACACACACACACACACACACACACACACACACACACACACACACACACACACACACACACACACACACACACACACACACACACACACACACACACACACACACACACACACACACACACACACACACACACACACACACACAAACACACACACACACACAATATAATATAATGTAATGTAATGAAATATAATATAACAATAATAATAATTATGTTAAATTTTATAAAAGTTTTATATAAAAAAAATATATATATATATAAACATATACCTATATAATATAATATAATATAATATTACATAATAATATGATAATAATTATGTTAATTTTTACAAAAGTTTTATATAAAAAATAATATAATATAATATTAAATAATAATATGATAATAATTATGTTAATTTTTACAAAAGTTTTTTATAAAAAAAAATATATATATATTTTATATCAAACTTTTGTAAAAATTAACTCTACAAATAATATAAAATAATAATATGATAATAATAATAATGTTAATTTTACAAAAGTTTAATATACACAAATATACATATGTAAGCTTTTGTAAAAGGAAACAATATAATGTAATGTAATGAAATATAATATAATAATAATAATTATGTTCAATTTTATAAAAGTTTTATATAAAAAAAATATAAACATATACCTATATAATATAATATAATATTAAATTTTTCTTTTGTAAAAATTAACTCTACAAATAATATAAAATAATAATATGATAATATATATCTAATATAATAAAAATAATAATATGATAATAATAATGTTAATATATATATAATATAATATAAAATAATAATAAGACAATAATAATGTTAATATATATATCTAATATAATAAAAAATAATAATATGATAATAATAATGTTAATATATATATAATATAATATAAAATAATAATAAGACAATAATAATGTTAATATATATATATCTAATATAATAAAAAATAATAATATGATAATAATAATGTTAATATATATATATATAATATAAAACAATAATATGATAATAATAATGTTAATTTTATAAAAGTTTAATATACACAAATCTACATATGTAAGCTCTGTAAAAAGAACCAATATAATTCTTTCTGTTTCCTGCACTCCTGACACTGTGACTCGTGACCGGATGATGCTCATGTGATCTATACGTTACCATTGACAACAGATGCAGAGTGAGCATAAACATCGTGTGATCCAGACAATAATAATCGCACTTCCGCTCCCGTCTGTCCGTATCCCCACAGGACAGCTCGAGCTGGAGCTCTCTGCAGCACCATGTGATCTCCATAAGATGAAGCCAAGCCAAACTTGTGTGCTGGAACCAAAGGAAATAAACTTTAACATGTTGACACAAACTCCCGTGGGTCTCTCCGTGTGTGGATCTGTAAAGCTCGACTCACCTGATGACAGATCAGTGGTTAAAGAGTTTAACATGAGCCACAGGACCACAGATGTCAACATTGTTGCCAATATTCAAAATAAGGAAGTGTTTACGTCATCCAATGTGGGCGGAGCTTCAAGCTAAAGGTCAACTTGTGGGCGTGTCCAGTTCATCATAGAGCTGGATTTACAAACATTTTAATTTTATAATGTATAATATATATATATACAAAATGTTATTGATATGACAGGCTGATTTTAAAATAAATAATTAATAATAATAATTGCAATTATTTTTAACTGAATGGAGTGGACGTTTAATACAAAATAATAATTAATTGATCTGAAGGTGTATGCATTACAAATTAGTTTAATATATCATAATATCTAGATAAAAATATTTTTTCATAATAATTATAATTTAGTTTATTTTATGAATAAAAACGTTTTAAAAGTTTATGATTTTGACAGAATTTTGAAGACAGAATAAGAGAATAAACTGGGACTCCTTTAAAATATTTAATAGCATCATATGAGATCTTAAGAAGCCGCTAAACTTATAAAATGACAAGAATGTCAAATTCTCCAAATTCTTGTCTAAGGTGAAAACAGTGAGATTATAAAACATAATATGTTTTTTTATTTTTCTATTTTTCGTTATAACAATTTCTATCGTCAACATTTGTTTTATGAGTTGATGAGTTTATTATTATTATAAAATGTGGAAAAATATGAATGCATCAATGCATGCCGAACAAAATAGAACGCGTTTAGATAATATTAAAAAAGTTCTTACATTGAAATAAAAGCAAGTGATGTTAGAGTATTTGGTCTAGACAGATTGGCAATTGCAAATGGCTCAACTGTGGTTTATCCCAAGCAATTTAACACATTTTTAAAAATGTTTTCAGTTTGTAGAGTTTGAAAGTATCAAGCCTGTTTTAAGTTTTGGCAATAAATATCTCAATTATTCAATATCATTTTGTTTCCTTAAATCAACAAAATGAAGAAACCAATTTTTCCTTAAAAAGAAAGCGAGATCGCTATATTAGCCACATAGATATGATTTTGAATAAAATAAATATACTACTAAACACAACATAATAAGTGCTACTTCCATACCAATGACCCAATATTACATAAAACAATTATTAATTTAAATATCCCACACAATCCTCACACATATATAAATTATTATATCCATCACTTTGATCAAACTATGATCTTGCATTAAGACTACAGTAATACCTTTTTAAACATAACATATATATGAATATTCAGTACTACGTTCATATCTGATTGACTGCCCACATAACAATAGAATTGAAAGTCCTGTATATTAATAATAGCGCCAATCAGGCTATGTCAATGGATGCAGACACCAATAGGCCTCTTCATCATCATCTGAGGATACATTTCAGTAAACATGACATCCCATCAGTCTAATTGCATCCTGGCAGAGGCCAATTGACTGCCAAGCTTCACAACATCATTTCAACTGATGGGGTAGAGTTCAGATAAAAGCATGGCACATGAATAATCAGGGAATGGGCAGAAAATGTTTTGATCAATCAGCAAGTTAAAATCCCAGCAGGGAAGAGCCGAAGAAACAGGGGTTTTAAATGGTCAATGAAGCCATTATGGGATAATAAGGTCATTAGAAGAAGTTAAAGCTCATTGGAAATTCAGATGCTTTTATATTCATTGAACATACCGTGATTGGGGCTTAAGTTAATGGAAATGTTTTGCACACGATTAGACGGAATCCATTCGCTTAAGGTCCAGTGGTCTTGTAAATGGCAAAAAGAAAAAAAGGGTTTCATCTCCCATCCTCAGACAACATTTTATGTTTGAAATAAAGCTCAAATTAACATGATATCAAACATAGTGCTTTCCACTCATGTAGCTTGTCATTTAGTTTTAAAATTACAATAATTCATCTTTATAAATATTAATATCTGCAGAAAGTAAACCGCAAAAACATAATGATGGGTGACATTCGTGTATCCAAGGACATCTCTGTCATGTTTTGCCTCTTCCAAGTAAAGTCTTTTCATGAAATTGTTGTTTTACTTTCTTCATTTCCAATTCGACACAGAGAAAACAAAAGACAGAAGGACTGAAATCCTCAATGACAAAACCCATCAAATGCTCTCCCAACAGCTTTTGTCACGTCAACTTAAAATGAAAGATGTTCTTAAAAAACATAAATCATCAACATTTTTTCAAATTCACGATGACTAGTAAAGTAATTCATGGCGTATTTTTGTTGGATAAAAAATAATGTGGTTTTTCGGGTCTGATGTGTTTTCCATTGTGGCGTTTCTCTGTAATGGATTGTAATGACAGGGTGAAGGTCAGAGAGAGAATGATTTGAGTAAATTCGAATGCAAAACAAGCAATCGTAATGGCCATTAGCGTTTAATTGAGTTCTATAGCGTTGTAAATCAAGACACAGGAAAGAAAGAGAGCATGAGACATGAATTTTAATATGAGCGTTCAGATCTATGAGATGCCAATGAGGTGCACATTGTTTCTTGAACGGTACTTGGACAGCGTCCAGTTTCTTGAACGTATGGCTCTAGATTAAGACGAATACATCAGTTTGACAAATGGTGATATAACTGACCAGAGTCTAAGGAATCATAGAGTTATGTATATCAATTCAATTCACTTTTATTGTCACATCACCATGGCACATGTGCCCTGGCATCAAGCGTAAATTCAAAGCAAGATAATGATTTTAGACAGCATAGATTGTTGTCATCGTTAAATTTGTGCATTGACACAACAGTCTGCGTATTCCATCATAAAAAAGTGCTGGTGCAGAGCTTAATGCTGGCATCGTTGGCCACATGCATTAAAACATATGCAGACATAATTGTTTATAAATATATTAGATCTTTTTATTTCACCTTTACTTAATTTTAGTTTTTTATGTAACCTTATAATTTTTTATTATGAAGACAAAACCAATTTCACAGTACTTGACCTTCAAAATGACCTTCACCAGCCCTTCAAAATGACCATGAACCATCACCAGCTGAGATATTGGAATATAAAGGCTTTTCTAAGTTGAATCTAAGATACATCTTAACTATTCTGGCAGAAGAAGAAGCCTTTAAACTCCAGCACTGAATTGGACTGACAAAGACACAATGTCCCTTCACAGCCAAAATCTCATTAATTGGTGGAATTTAATTATATGCATCGCTTAGTCACTGTTATCTCCTTTGCAGATGTTAACCTGCAGATTCACTGCTTGCTTCTCTCTGAGGACAAGCATTGCTAATTAAATCATTTTCGGAACACTGCAGACGTTGTGCTGCGATGCAATTCATATTCTCAGACTGATGAAGGTTACTGGGAAACCACAGACCAGATATGATTCCAAAATACTCAAAAATGTATGTGCCTTTTAGCCTTTAACAAACACTTAACTGGCATGCTTTTTAATGTCAAATATTGCTTATACAGATAATTTTGATAGTAAAAATATTAGTTTGCCTTGTGTCCAAACATAAGGACATTACATCGGACGACTGGATAATTGAAAAGAGGTTTTCACATGTTACACTTACAATTTGCCTTCAATTTAATTTACAATTGTCTGTTTGTGTCAACTGATATTTTTTCAGTTCAAATGATTGTTAAATATAAATGTTTGGATTTAAATCAAGTTATAAAATCAAGATATAAATCACTGCCCTCAAAGTAGTAGTCACTGTAGTCTTCATTTAGGCTTCTCTCTCATTTTAAATCTCTATGAGATTCACAAAATACAAAAAAAGATATTTTGAGAAAAGTTGGTAGCCAAACTGCATGTTTCAGTTTGGAACATTAAAAATTAAAATGAAGATGTAAATCATAAACCTAAAATATAGTTTTCACTGTAGTTAACACCAAAATGAAGCCATTTAGGCAACCATTGTCATTTCAAACCTGTATGAGATTCACAAAAATACAAATAGAAGATATTTTGAAAAAGGTTGGTAGCCAAACTGCATGTTTCAGTTTGGAACATTAAAAATTAAAATGAAGATGTAAATCATAAACCTAAAATATAGTTTTCACTGTAGTTAACACCAAAATGAAGCCATTTAGGCAACCATTGTCATTTCAAACCTGTATGAGATTCACAAAAATACAAATAGAAGATATTTTGAAAAAAGTTGGTAGCCAAACTGCATGTTTTTAATTTGAAACATTTATAATTAAAATGTAGATTTAAATCATAAACCTAAAATTTTGTTTTCAGTCTAGTTAACCCAAAAAGAAAGGCAATTAGGCTACCATTGTCATTTCAAAACTGTGTGAGATTCACAAAAATACAAAAAGAAGATATTTTGAAAAAAGTTGGTCACCAAACTGCCTTCTATAATGCTTACACTTACTATATGGACACAATGTAGTGAACGGATGCCAGTTACATTCTTCAATATATTCTCCTCTGTGTTCTGTAAAGGTTTATGTGTGAAGTGTGTTTAAATACCAGGAATGTCCTTTGTTTTCTTGTGGTCTTCATTAAAACAGCATAAGCAGATTTTTGTGATGGTGAGAAATGAAATGATGCATAAGCTGCAGTTAGAGCATTTATCCACAGGGGAGAGCTCGAATAACAGTGAAGTATCTGTCTTTCTGTCCTCTGTCTTTCCTGATTTTCCTTCTCAATTTTTTTAACCACCAGCTCTGATACTCTTAAAACCTGGACACTAGAAGAGGAGGTCACATTTTGCTGCTTAAATTGTATTCTTACAGGTTTGGAATGATAAATAAACTGTCCGTTCCGCGCTCGAAATGCAGAAACAAACTGTATGTCATAAAAATACCAATTATAGATAAAAAAACATTTTCTTAAATGCAATGTTAACAACCCATATAATATAAACATATATCTGGCTTATGAGTTGCTCAATGTTTCATCATGCTTCAGACATTAGGAAAAATTGATAGGAAATAAGTATTATGTAACAAACACCTTAAGGAGACAAGCTTCATGCTTGATTTATATAATCATAATAACCACATTATTTTAAAAGGCATGGCAAGGCCAGACTATAATCATACAATAATGGTTTGACAGCCACAATTTACATTTACATTTACATTTAGTCATTTAGCAGACGCTTTTATCCAAAGCGACTTACAATAGTCGAGGAGACAATGAAGCAGTAAATAGTCGATACAACAATAGCTGAACAAGTGCTACAACAATGTTACCAAGTTACACAGACAGAGAAGTTACAAAATAATAATTTTTTTTTTGATAGAGTGAGTAGTTAGAAAAGAAGTGAGTTAGTGAGTTAGGTGTAGCCGGAAAAGACAATACAGCATCTTATATTTCTGGTAGATCTAGAATCATCTCCGTCCGATTTGGAAGCTACCGACGGTCTAATGTTCACAAAGCGTGTTTACCCCTAGATTTCATATCACAAGCAGGCAATAAACCATTGCATGACAGTATAAAACCCCGGCTGATGTACCCAACGCATCTCATGCTCTTCATCACGTCCCTGTCTGACAGTTTCGTCATGTCTGCAAATAAAACAACACAAATTGCAATGGTAGCACGTTAAATCACAACAGCCAAACATGCCATTTGATGTAAATGTAATGGCCACTCCAGCTCACATTGTTGCAATTTCATCGGTGTGACATGTAAACGGTGCATTGCAAATGCAAACTTGCGAGCGATGAAAATGATTGCATACCCCATCAAACGGCACGGTGATAATGACCGCGTGAAAGGTATGTATTACACCGCTTTCCCTTTGACAGGATGAAGTGCATTCTCTTGTCCAAGGTGGTTGCTGCTAAAATTACAATGCATGGGACCAAGCATCGCCTTGTTAAGGCAATGTTAATCACAACTCCCAGCTACAGATTGCTTTGCTTTTAGAAGCGTAAGCCCAATTCCGCCTCGACTGTGAAATCCTTTCCAAAGTCAGATGTCTTGGAATTATCTGAGTGCAAGAAGTGGAACAGCGGCCTCACCCGAGGGCCCGTCATGCTCCAGCCATCTGCACACACCCTCAAGCCACTCTCTGTGCCGTCCGCTGGCCTTCTGAAAGATCGCTCTCCTCTAGCTTGAAGGATTATGGTGAAAAAGAAACATTTCGTGAAAGGCCGGTGACAGGAAAGTAGAATGCGAAGCCCCGCAGAGCAGCGATAAATATTCATGCAGGAGCATATGGCTGTCCTTAAAACGGAGCAAAAGTTCAAAGTTGTGTCACCCCTCAACACCCGGTTCGATCGAGCATCATCTGCATTATAACAATCTGTACTGTCCTATATGCTAGCATGGTGTAAAATCACAATTCATATGAAAGTGTCGGGTTGGAAAGGCTTTTTCAAAGAGTAAACAAAGTTTGCATTCAGGCTTAAATAACATTTGCATTTCAGATGCAACAGAATCTGATATTCACATTTGGTTTAAGAATCAGTGAAAAGAAACACAATAATGAAAACATGTTCTTTGCTGTTGACATTTTGTCAGGAAGAGTAAATGTTTTCAAAGGTATTGTTCAGCCGACAATAAAAATTCTGTCTTTATTTGCTCCATAAACAGTCGGCTTTAAACTTGCATTTCGCTATTCTTTCAGTAAAGCACATCTACTGCATGTGAAAACCAAACTATAATTACATTTGTGATCTTTTGGTTTTTTTCACTCAAAGATTTTTGACTCTTTGGAACAATTTAAACAAAACATGAGTACATTTAAACGCTTTGACATTAAGTAAATACACTGTTTAAATGTTTGTACATGTAAGTAAACAAATTATGTAAATCTAATTAACTCAAATACTTGAAAAAATATTGCTTTATATTACAAATATATAAGTTTTTTTCATTACAAAACTTTGTAAATGCAATATTGATAACTTTAATATCTACTTAATAAAGTAGATAAAAAAAGATTAAAATCATAATAATTAAAATCCTGAAATTAGATTTTGAGATTTTGCCCTTACACCCATTCCAACAACATATATTGTTGAAATGGGTGAAACACAATTTAAATTTTCCTAAGACAAATTAACTCCTTTAGAACAACATGGAGTGACTTCATGACTTTCAACCGACCTTCTTTCTAGTACCGACCGCTTGCACACTTCAGACTACTTTCACACCTAATGTAATGAGTCATTTTTTATATGAAAACAGAAATGGTGCATACACCGACATTATGAAACATAAAATGGGTTTCTGAGCTTTCTAATTTAGCAGAAAGAAGGAAGTCTGGAACAATTCAGAATGGAAACAAAAGCCATCTCGACTACATTATGACACTTCACAGATTTCTTCTGCTCTGCTGTTCAGCTGCCATCATATCAGCGTCCAAACCGATTTCATAGCTGACACACAAAGAGTAACACATATTTTTACCATGGTCCTACTGAAGAAGACTAGAAAAATACAGGATGACTCTTTTGACACTCAGATCCGACTCTCATAGCTGCTGTCAAGTACAGGAACTTATATCCAGCAGGCTGCAAGACTATATAAAAATAGTGTCATTGATGTCATTGGACAGAGACTGTGTACAGTAAAAAATATTATTACATTTCACAAAATTAAAAGTTAAATTAACTTAACTAAATCTTTTAAAAACATTGTTTTTTTCAGTGGAGAATATGAGTATTTGATTGATAATTTCTCAAAAAATATACAAAGTTTAAATAATGAAATAAAGAAAAATGTATATATGTAATATGTAATATCACCTAATATATTTGGTAAATTGTAATATAATTATTTGAGTTAATCAGATTGTTTCCCCTTATATATATACAGTAACAAACACTTCATATGAAATCATGTAAAATAAACTTTATTAAATCATTTATAAATATTAAATTGATATTTTCAGTGAAAAGTTTTAAAATAATTGATTAAAACCGACAGTTAATGTTATACACTTTATTAATAAAAAAAAATACGCCTAAAATTGTACCATGCAACAATTTTTACCTGAATTCTTTTCGAAATACTTAAGTTAAGTAATAACTTATTTTTTTTTATTTACATATACACAAAATTTAAACATTATGTTAACATCGTTTCAAAGCTTTCAACTGTACAAATTGGTTGTGTGAACTGTTCAACGTAAAAACGCAGATACTGAGTACATCTGCACACACGGTCCTAACCAAAATTAGTTTTGCTGTCTGTAAAGGAAATGAAGAAGGCATCAATCACCAAATAGCATTCTGACACCAAACCAGTCAGCTCTGAATCCATTAACACATGAGATGCTCCAGTAGCGTTTCATCCCAATCTCAAACACGCTGCTCTCTCACCATCTCTCCTATTTAATGCAATGAAAGTCATGCACAGCAGACCACTTCTCCCATAAATGACTGACACAAACTGAATGCATTATAGCGGTCATTTCAATATTATGAGCTTCTGTACAAAGCAAAGCCTTGTTGTCCAAACACTTTCAGGCCTCATTATAGTTCATCGCTTTTATTGTTTTGGGCGCCGGGGGGATATCTCAGACAATGGTATAGCATTTCTCCGCTGTTAACTCTGAGAGAGGAATATATGCAGCGTAAGAACCCTGAACAATCCCTGCTGGGCAATCTTCATATCAAAGAACCGTGAAGTATGACTTCATGAAGAAAGCATTAGTGAAAGAGCATCATCAAGTCTATCCACCGCAAACACGGATGATATAAAACCCACACATCGGACTCCTCTTATAACAACTTTCAGTTTACACGTAAATGTTATGATAGTCTGATACTTAACAAAAGATTTTGCGTGAAAGTGTAGATTGAGGACAGAGTTTAATCTTGTTTCGGAGAAATTCACCAGAGATGGAAACAAGATAAGGCAGGGCAAGGCAAATATAATGTGGAGTAAACACTTTGTAAGACCATTTGAGAACTCAGTGAAAAATGATCTTTATCTAGTCATAGATTTTTTTTTCAGAATTTTTTTTAATAAAAAAGATAAAAGAATAAATAAAAATATTATTTTGTGGTACAAATGAAGCCCCAGAATTCTCAGCTGCAAACATTCTTCTAAATATCTCCATTTATGTATAACAGACCAAAAGGAGTTTAACAGTTTGGCAAACACAAGACATTTATTTTATTTTGGCAAATTCCTACAAACCCATTTGTACAATTCATCCCAGTTTGATTCTTTTAGTGATCGTAAATGTTTGTAAATGATCCAGCTAATAAAGTAGTTATTAAAATCTGTGAGATTTGGTTGCTTTGGAAATAACGGCCATAATAAATTAAATTAATATTTTTTAGTTTGACATTGTCATTATCTCTTCTGACTATCAATTGGAAATAGTTGGGAATTTTTCTCAGGAGTTTCCATTTGTTCTCAATGGAACGTCATTGACCTTTTAGGGAAAGTATTAAGATTCGTGATTTTGCTCTTTGATTTTTCTCACATAGGGTAATGATATTTTCCTTATAAGTACACATATAAGGAAATGGCTTGCACTACCAAGATGCCTTAGCAACCTAGGGCTATATGATAATGGAGCTCTCTTTCTTCCCATTTCAAGCCTGTTGGAAGAGAATAAATGCACCAACACAAGGCTGGAGATGACACTCAAGAATCCTGTGATCCCCCTGTAAAAAGTGCGGGTTCAACTTTAACTACAGGGAAAAAATGCAAACCAGTAACGGCAGTGGCAGAAGTGAAGGCATCATTCAGACACAGGGACATTGTGGGACAAGCCCAATATTGCAGCAGGGATTTGGTAATTTAACCAGCAAGGACGTTTGATGAGGTGGGATGGCATTGCATGGCCTAAAATTACCTGGAGTATATCTGTGGAGTATAGACACAAGAAGATTAAGTTTGATGATCATAGCCATATATGATGTGTTGACCTTGATGCCCAATCTGAAGGTATGGTGTGGACAAAACCCAGCCTGCCACCTCTGTGCTGCGTCAGCAAACGTCAGACATATTCTACTGGGCTTCAAGAAGAGTTTGGCACAGGGGAAATAAACAAGGCCCCATAATCAAGCTCTAGAGTGCTTAGCTTGAACGCTTGAGACCAAGCCAGCTTGCAGTAAATGCCATCTCCTAAAACATGCAGACAATAAGACAATTCTTTATTCAGGAGGGAGGAAAACAGTGGACCGAGCTTTTTCCCCAAGACTCAGGTCTGCGAAATAGAACAAGGGATTAGGAATTGCAAGCTGATTCTCCAGGCTTACTTTCTCCTTGGAAGTCGCCAAGACTTGGTTTCTTTGGTCCATCTCCAGTTGAACTGTATTCAAAGTCAAGCAAACTGTGCCTTGGGAAGAGGCCGTTTTATGAAGCCTTTGAGAATTAGAATCGACAGGATGCCGCTTTGAAAGCTGGGGCAGAAAAGGGTGGTTGGACCGCGAAAGTGTTCCTCTTTTGGAAGTATTGGATGGGATTTATGGACAGCTCAACGAAGGGTACCGATTGAGAGAACCTCGTATTGTGGAATACATATTGCGGGGAATTACACATATAATATTTTTACAAATCACTGTAAATGTGGCGTCCAGTGCCATCATTTCATATTAGCACTTTTAACACTCACACTGACCTTTTCAAAGTCCATAAAATCATGCAAACAATTTCTCAGCAGACACATGTGGATGCGAATAACAATTTGCCTCCCACAGACTCTCTGCTGCGGTCAAGCCCCTAGAAATTAAAAGTGCTGGATGCTTTAAGGTCTTCATTAATGAGCAATGATTGCACACTCCACTGCCCTCAAGTATTTCCTCAATTTTCTAATTTCATATATTTCTTGCAAAAGGTTACAGTTGACATGCTGACAGGTTAACTGATGTGGCTGTCATTTGTTTCTGAATTTATATGACCTTTTACATACACAGCAAACTACTGTATTTCGTTGCTGAATGAAATGAAAATTGTGTAATCTAAGGAACATTTCTTGAAGTGATAGTTCACCCGAATATGAGAATTATGTCATCCCTTACTCAACGTCATGTCAAACCTGTATGACTTTCTTGCTTCTGCACATCCCAAAGCAAATATTTGGAAGAAAGCTGGGAATCAAACAGCAGTCGCACCCATTCGCTTTTAACAGAAAATGATTGCAAAGGAATGAGTGCCAATTACCAACATCATTCAAATATCTTCTTTAGTGTGAAAGAGAGTAAATAATGCATGCCGTTTACCATTTCAAATATGAAATTATGTTTTTTCATATTATGTGATTAAGAATACATTCTTCTCCATCCTGTCAAATGCCTTTCATTAGTTTATATACAGTTTCCATATATCAGTACACACATGATGCCATCTGTGGCCTATTCAAATGTAAATAAACCACAATCAACTATGCTGTTATAAAAACTAAAACTGCTAAACATTGATTTCAACCAAGTTCAATAAAACCTAATAACTTTCAAAAGCTCTTGGCTCCCACATCCAGACCCAAACACCGTTCTCTCAGGCGGGTCAACCCGAGGGCCGGCGGTGCAGATGTGCCATGACAGCGAGAGCGATGTGTGCCATCTGCATTGTCCTGCTAACATCTGCATCTCCTTCTTCTGTTAATGAGCGTCGCACAGATGGTCATCCATTCTGCGGGCACATGAAAGAAAAGGGGACAATGAGGCGTGCAGGACAACAGACGCTACATCTGCATTCTTCAGTGTAGAGGGAACGGCAAATGTCAATTTCAAGTTTCTGTCAACACAATAGGGTGACACTTCCAGACAATATTGTTCCTAAAACAGGCACAATTCAGATTTCATAATATTAACAATATCTCGGTTTTGTGTGCAATGCGGCGGTGGGTTGTGTGGTGCATCACAATCATTTAAAGTTTCTAAGCAATGTGAAAATACTTTGTCAAAGCCTACGGATTCAAAAATAAATTTCAGATGATTGATGCACTAAGGTTGACATAGAAATTACTCTCTTCACAAGACCAAACGAAGGCCGAGCTGGTCGCACCGACATCAAACAGACTCCTGGTCTCATGCTGTGGGAGTGTAGAGATGTAAGATGGATGCATAAACCCTACAGCAGCTCGAATGTGGGGCTCCATCTCCTCTTAACATCACAGGGATGAGAGGAACCACAAAACTTAAAGTGATGAGTGAACATTAAATTAAGAAATTATTGTTTATTTTACATTATAAATACATGATTGTTTCTAATATTATATCTTATAATAGACTCTAATGTAAGGTTGATATAGATTTATAGATTTAGGAAATTCTGTGATGATAATTGCAATTCTGTCTGAATTACTCACCTTTATGTATATTACATCAATATATAATAGGTCATATGTCATATGGTTCATATTCTCAATGTTCAACATGATCAGACTGAGCAAATAGATGAATTAAACAGATTAAATTGATTATTAACAAAATGTATAGGTCTAAATAATGACATTTTTATCAAAACTATTAAAATGGATTTAAAGCGTTTTGGAAAGGAGCTCTTCACATATTAAGCAATGAAAGCTGAGCTTTACTTCCTTAGTTCGGTGTTCTTAAGCAATTTGCCTTTCATTCGTCATCCATAGGCAAAGGAAATGGATTTTTGTGGACAAGAGTCCCTTCTACGGTTTTTTATATTGCACCCTTCGACCATGAAGATATAATTCATCGCTTTCATCATGGTGAATCGGTGCTCATGTTAACAATAATGTGATACATGTACGTTCAAGGACGTCAAAGATGAACTTAAACGTATGGAATTGATAAGAATAGAACACCAACACCCAATTCTGTTCATTTAAATTCAAAATCGATGCCATTTAGACTAATTGTAAAATCAGAGCAGAGAGATGCAGTGCGGTGGAACAGAAACGAAGTGTTTGAAGTCCAAGTTCAAAGTGCTGAAGGTGGTCTGGATTCTGCCTTTGAGATGAATATCTCCCGTGTTTTCCAGCACTGTTAGGTGTACCGTGCACATCCCCCTTCGCTCTTTGAAACACAATCCCACTGCAGCGTCTACCTTTCCTCAGACCAATGTCACCCCAAACCCGCATGCTCAGGACTCTGGCCCGAGCTCTGCACAGTGACGCTGCACTTTCTATTCCTGAGCTCACGGTCCGTCTTGCACACAGAGGGCATAAGACACACACATATGCACAAAAACCAACACTTAATTCATTTCCTGAATGAAAATAGAAGTGACAACTATGCCCCGAGCTTATACAAATGAATGGATAACTTTAACTTGAGCACAAGATGAACTAAGTCAGTTCTATTTGTCTTTGGGACTCTTATTATTAGATGTTCTGAATCTATAAGAAAGCATTATATCAAGCATTGCAAATAACATAATCAAATCAATTGTTCATAATACTTTGTCCTTAAAAAAAATGCATGTCTATATATATGTGGCATATATATTTTTGAAATTAAAATACACATTTTTCATAATTGCATTTATATTAGTTCACGTTATATATGCTTCTCTTCTCGCAAGGTTTCACGTAGACCCAAGAATGAGGGCTAAAATTGGCCAGCATCTGCTGAGATTTAAAAAAAAAATGTGGTGTTTGATGATGGGGGGGATTATCTCCAACTTTTATAGGTCATAGTTCCGAGATATAAAAGCTTTTAAATTAAATAAATACGTTGTTCAAATTTTGTGTACATTCAAATAAAAAACCGCTTAATCTGATTAACTTTCTATATCTATTAGAATTAATCAGAAATACTGATGTATATTACACATTTATTACAACATTTTAGTACAATTTAAAGAATTTTATTTTTTATAAATTGTTTTAATATTATCAGCTGAAAATGTATTTAATATTTTAAAACAGTGTACAGTAAAATAATTCATGAAAAATAATTATTTATATATAATACGGTATAATAATTCATGAAAAATAAGAAAGTAATGCAGCCAGTAATTTTACATTTACTTTTTCTGATTTAAAAAAACTCATAGGTTTGTATTTGAGCAAAAATTATATATTATTTTTGTTTTATTTTGTTAACTTTTACATGTGATCCATTGCTGATGGAGGACTTTGTGTAACTCCTGAAGTGAAATTCTGCAAACATCCAGAAATGCGGATTTCTGCAGAATGAAAGAATGATGTCTTAATTTAGAACATAAATGTCACATATTGTAGGGTGAATTCTGGTTATCTGAGACATCTTGTACTTTTTATAATGCTTTAACAAAATTGGTGATATTGTGTTTGACATGCATAAAGTAAGGTTAATAGGCTTTTAAGGCCTCATTCCTATGTCCCAGATGATATAATTCAGACCCAAATTCCCCCCGTAACCTTTAATATTGTATAGTTCCTGTGAATTGATTTATATGAATCAGGCTCCTGATAAATGTTAAAACTTTTAAAAATCTTTGAGCTTTCGTTTGAATGTGTCTTCCGATTTTCGAAGCTTTATGAAGTAAATAAACAAATTTCTGGAAACAGGGCCATTGGTTTTCATGAGCGCTTCCGGATGTATTGTTCAGGAAACTACATTTTGGAACACTAGATGATGCGCTTCCTTAACCAGACCGGATTGTGCACGAACCCTCATCGGGATGTGTCATACCCCAACAGAATACGAGTCACCGCTGGGACGTGTGGAATGAAGAAAGCTGACTCACCTGACAGCAGGGGAAGGTTCTCTTTTTTGTCAAATATTCATTATTCGAGACACGGCTGTTATGTTGAGACGGCGCTGAAATTACAGCAAGCGTGTGACAGAACAAGAGGGATAAGAAACCTCCCAAATTTTGTTGACATGTTGCTATCATTTTAATTTTCATGCAAATAGCTTCCTGCGATACGACTCTATCAGAACAGATTTCAAATATATTCCTGCACAGCGGGGACAATTATTATGAGATGAAGAAAGTTGCAGCGAGAATTCATTAAGCAAATGTCAGTCATTTAGTCGACACAACTGAGCTGTCGACTCGTCACACATTTTAGTGACAATGTAGCATTAATGTCACAATGTGATGCGTGGCATTAATCTCAGATCTTTATTACTCTTTATTTTTGATACGGTGACAGGCAGTCACATCACTTTTCTGTCCGATCAATCACAGCTAATGAATATCTCAGTATGAGGTTGTTTATCACGCATGGTCATTACCATAAAACCAAAGACTAATCCAAGATTAATCCCATCATGTATTTGTTTTTGTCTTTAAAGCGGGTTAATCGGGTTATGATGTCATTACTTTCGTGTTTTTGGATGCTTCGTAAACACGTTCGGTAAACAAATGTTTTAGACTCTTAACTTTATTATATGCTAATGTGTGGGCACTCTGAAAGTTAAGGGCTGTTGTGTAATCTTCCATTAGGAGATTGTGAAAGAGGTCAACCGAGTATGCCAAATAAAATGCTCGGAGAACGGACCAGCGAACATGACCCTTGTTTCATTAAACAATCTGTATGAAGATATTTTGATTTATTTCGATATGCAAAAGTTTGACATTCTCTTAATGAGCAATTTATCACTAATGTGTTTATTATCCTAATGCACACATTAAACAAAGTACTGCTTAGTGAAAATAACTCATATCATTCATTTACTAAATGAAGCCAAATCCTTCTCTTAACACATGTTTGCAAAAATTACATTCACTTTTATTTCTATGTACACAAAACCAGTGCAGGTGAATGGGTGCCAGTTACAAACATTCTTACAAATATCTTCTTTTGGGTTTCGTCATTCAGGTCTAATTGTAGAGAGGTTGAGTACGTGATGACAGAATTGGAATTTAAGGGTACACTATCCGTATACATTGCTTTAATTTCAAACCTGCATAAGTTTCTCTCTTCGGCAGAGAAAGAATAAGATATTTTGTAAAATGTTTGAAACTGATACCCATTTACTTGCATTGGTTTTTGTGTCCATACAATAAAAGTAAATGGGTGACACAGCTTTTCAGTCACCAACTTTCTTCAAAATATCTGTTGTTGTATTCTGCATAAGAAACAAAGTCACACAGGTTTAAAATGTGGAGACGGTCAGTAAATGATAACCGCATTTTAATTCTAGAGTTCACTATCCCAATGAATTGCTTAGATTTCAAACCACAAAGCACGAAAGAAGATACTATGTTAATATTTGTAATGTGCCCCTATTTACTTTGGTTAAGCGTCCATACAATAGAAGTGATGGGTTACAACTTTCTTTGGTTGCCAAACAGGTTTAAAATGCGGAGAGTGAGTAAACGATGGCAGAATTTTAATTTAAGGTTGAACTATAACTTAAAATATGCATTTCTTGCATTTCAAACCTGTATGACATTATTTCTTCTGCAGAGCACAAAAGAAGATATTTTGTAAAATGTTTGCGGAACCCATTCACGTGCATTGCTTTTGCGACCAAATAATAGAAGTAAAAGGGTGACACTACCAACTTTTTTCAAAATAACTTGTGTTCTTTAAAAGAATGGAAGCCATTCAAGTTTGAAATGAAATATGTATACTATATCATGTTCAAGAAACACAATGCTCATCACACATCAACATTATCACCATCACCTGCCCTTTACATGACAGACCGTGCTCCGCTCGACAGCCCTGCTGATATAATGCCTTGTAAATGTGTCACTTCAGTACACCCACATCCAACGCTATCAGGAGCTCTTGTCGGTAGCCACAACCCCGAGACAAGACACACGCACATAAATCCATCTGAGCAGGGAACCATGTCTGGTGCCATGTTTTTAATAAGCACTTTGGCCTGACCACCTGCCAGACAAGGCTGTTTTTACTCATTCTCAGAGATAAATAAGAAGAAATACATCTGCACCTCCGCACGGCAAATATGGTCATCTGTTTTCTTTTCGACACATTTCCACCCGGGACATCTATTACTTAAGACTTGCTTTTTGCTATTTTAAAAAGCGAAGCTGCATTTATTCGCCATCATCACCCAGGTTAGCCTGGCTGTGAGCCGATGAACCCCTAATAGCCGCTGGGGTGAATGCAATCACATAAAGGCACCTGCCGCCTCCTGAACATCACCAATCATCAGCTCTTTGTTTACCGCACCGGATGAGACCGGAGAACCGCAGGATATGTGATGCCCAATCAGATCGTCACTGCTTTAAACAAGGAGAGACACAGTCCATAATTATTTCGGTTTGGGAAAGGTAACATATGGCAGCACTGCTGGGTAATGAGGGTTGTAAAGCTGTGTCTACAGAAGAATGGGAAGCAATGACAAGAATGTAAAAAAGAAGAAGAAAATGAGACAAAAGAATGGCAAAAAGTGACCCCTGTTTCACCCGAGACAGCCTGGGATATATAATTAATATTAATATTATACCTTTGGCATCCGGGGGCTGAAAATGTTATTTCCTGGTGGCTGTCTGACATTTGTGAAATGAAAAAGCAGTTGGAATATATGTGAGGGATGAGCCCTGCCGCCAGTCATTATTATAAAATAAAGCCTTACGGAAAGTTTGGTGTTATATCATCCAGGGTCCGCTTTCTCAACGTGCTATTGGATGTTTTCCCAAATCAACCAAAAGGTGTAATGTGGGATGTTAAGGAGAATGAATTGACAGTAACACACTATAACATACATAACTATGTCTTCAGAGGTGTATAAAGATTTAAAATAATGAGTTTTTATCATCTGACCACCTTGGTCTGCAGAGCCACTGGCTGCATTTCATAGCTACACCTCTAGATGCTGTTAGACTTAATAAATTGGACCTTTAAGTAGATTATATATATTTTATATATTAGTCATGTATTTATTTTAACTTTCATATTCAAAGCTTACAACTATAATTCAGTCATTAGTAAAATGTGTTTTAAATGATTTACTCTGTATAATATTCTATTTTTTAACAACACATTTTGATGCTATTTCTGGACCAGGCCTTAGTCTTAGGTCTTAGTTAAATTAGGATGTTTAAGTCCATTTTATAAAATGCTTTCTGTTCACTTTCAGCTAAATCATTCATTTACAAAATATGAAAATAGACAAGGAAAACTAACATTTTAAAATTTCCAGTGTCCAACGGATCTGAAAAACAAATGGCACTTTAAGATATGTTCCGAAAAGTTTTTTTCAGTCAAGACAGCTTATAGATTCTTTTCATTCTGAGACTAGACTAAGAGTGATAGTTATCTCAGACTGAATCGTTTTGGGTCGTAATTTACTGATCCTCTTGTCATTTCTGTTCATTTTTCTGCAGAAAAATAGTTTCACCTATTCACTTTTATTCTACGGACTCTGTATAATGGATGTATAATATAAAATGAAAGTGAATGGTTGCAAGTTCTCAACATTCTTCAAAATATATTATTTTGTTCCGCTGAAGAAAGTCATGCTGATTTGAAATGGCAAGAGGATGATTGAATGATGTCACAATTTTCATTTTTAGGTGATTCATCCCTTTCAGTCATAAAGTCAGTGAAACTGGGCCATGAAAGACAAATAAATAAATGAATAAACGTCTGAAAGTACTTTTCTCTAATTTAAGCACATTTCCAATTTTATCTCAGGTATTGGTTCATCAAGAATCCACTTAAATTTGAAAGAGATGGAAACCAGCTTGTTATCACTCCCATATGAGGTTTTCTGATCTCTTTTACTTGAGGCAGGGGAGTTTTAACATATCATTACTCACATCTTGCATCAGGAAATGATGCAGTAAGAATGCACTAAATACACATATTGTTTAAAAAAAAGTCATCCATTCATTCTCTTTTTTCCTTTAAGTTTAGTTTCTTTTCTTTTAGTTTCCATTTTTTCTTTATCTAAATAAATCATTGGATTGATTGAATTCTGCCACATTGGAAAAACAGATTCCTAGTTAGTGTGGCCACGTGCAGCATCTCTTAAACATCACAAAAAACACAAGCAGAGACATTCAGTATCGCCTCCTGCAGATACACACGACAGAATTGATCAATACTAAGTGAAACAGGACTGATGTTAAAACTCTGCACAACGTCTGACAAATGAGCTCAGCTCAGGCAAGGACATACTGAGCTCAGATACTCCATCTTCCCACTTTTTTGTGCCGATTGCAGACAAAAGTGACGTTCTTCGAAATGAACAGAGACAAAAGACAAATGAAATTCTCTTTGTAAATCCTGTCGCCAAAAAGAGATTAAATGAACAAGAATCCAGATGATTTTTTCTTGAAGCAGCTTCTGATACAGTACATCATCAATATGATACAGACTTGTGTAATGCACTCTCATTCAGAACGCTTTAAGCACACATGTAACGGGCAATTCCAGAAAAATTAAAATAGGATGCAGTTCTTCTGGCGGCGTGTAATTGCTCCCCTTGACAAAACATGGCCACGTGTTTGTCTCTGGGTCCTGAAAGTTCATCAATGTGAATGTGATGATGTATTAGAAAACAGGAAGCTTCATTTTCTCATCTGCCATGCCACTTTGTAAACAGCGGCATGACAATCCATCACGCATAGACGAGCATCATCTTCTTTGTAATGCAGCAAGACCGGCAGTCTGTATCTAAGCTGTCATATTAACACAATACAGAAAACCTAAACTGTGTACTTACTGTAAAATATTTCAAAGCCTTAGTAAATATTACGAAAAAATAACCATTAGTTTTATCTTTAAAAAATCTTTTAAAACATTAAATCATTTTTTATTAGATGGAAAATATTAATAAATATTAAAATAATGTCCAGGCTTGATGTGAATGTCTGCCCGCCCTGGGGTGAGCTGTAAGATGGGGTTTCAGGATTGATTCTAGGATAAGCACATGAATGAAAAGTCCGGTCAAAATCTATTTATCAACTTTGCGCTGCAGAGCAAACAGAATTTAACACAAGTGCTTATTTCGAGAGGTAATTATGATACGCAGTTTATTTAGAGAGGCATTATGGGTGTAAATAACCGCTTGTTAAGAGGTTTAAAGGTGGACTGAATCATTTCTCTATTGAGTTCATAATGGCACTTGCTATTGACTATATGACAAGCCCACTATGAGTTCTTCTGACAAATGAATATGAAAGTTCACTCCAAAAGGAACACTTTAAACCCTTTTGACGTCCTTTCTTCAGCAAAACACAAAGGAGGATATTTTGAAGAATGTCGGTTAACAAAATCTGTTGGTCCGTGTTGCCCCACTGTGAGAACAGTTTTTCAAAGCAAGTTCTTTTGTGTTTTGCAGAAAAAAGAAATACATTTATGTATTATCATTTTGAGTTAATCTTTTCATTTAACACAACACACAGCTCTATTTTATATAAGATGAGTATTTTCTTGTTTGTGTTCATGCTTTCATATAACTTAAACAGCCAGACAACTACCAGGTTTATATTGTGCATTGAATTGTGAAGAATTTACGCTATAAATGTCATGAAAGATACAATTTTAATATGAAAATATACTCTGGAAATATCAGTAGTGCTATATTTACAGCCCAGTGAAGCCAGAGATTTATGCCACCGAGCGTGAAGCACTTAATATGGCCCATCATCACAGAAGTCATAAATAATGGAACAAAATGCCAGGCAGCTTGTTTGCAATGGTAACGCAGCGAAAAGTTCAATAGATGTCATGGTCATGTTTGAAAACCTTGGATAAAAGATTTGGTGTGGCAGAATAACCAGGGAGAGGACGTGGATTTTGTTTCCAATGCCACGATGAACTGCAACATCTTTCAGCCATTATAAAAATGTGACTTTTGAACCATTTAGTACACCAGTGCTTCAAAACACAAACATTTCACGAGCGCTGTAAGCCGTGTAATTCTGTTTGAAATAAATAAGCTTGTATCTTTGTTTTTAGGTGGATTACTATCAACTCTAACTGTGTGTGATGCTTTCTACAGTCAGGATACAGTTTGGAAAATCATAAGTTCCATACATCCCTTTTTGTTGTGACAAATTCATCTTGAATTAAAAAAGCATTTGTTTATTTTGTAGTCTAACATTTGCAAAAATTAAAACAACATAACCAGATATATTTTGACCGAGAATTTACTTAAAATGAATTTTATCAAGCCTGAAAGCCCGGCTTGTGCCGTTGTATTCTAAAATTCATTGCAGTGGCCCGAAACTGAAATAAAGGTAACATTTGAGAAAAAGCTCAGTGTTAAAAATAGCAGTATTCTTTTTTAAACTCCAAACAACCGTGCAAGTTGTTTGAAGGACATAATGAAAGTCTTGATCTTTGAGAGATTGTCAACACTTCTGAAGTTAATCTTCAAGGTAAAGCTGATCCTCAAGGGAACCTGAGGACAAAAAGACGTTGATCTAAAAGAAGTAACATGATTGTTTTGTCCATAGGCTTTAAGAATTTAGATAACACAACTATTTAAAAAAAAAAGGCTAAAAGTACTGTGCCAGTTTGCAAGATAAAGTAATGAAAATAATCTTTTTCCTTTAGAACTTATTCCTGTTCAAAAATAATTTCAAGTGGAGGGATTATTAGAATGATTTGAAAGTTCAGATTTATTTCATAACAGGGTACCTTCAAGTTTAGTTTAGTTTGCACAGCAACTTTAATATGTATCAGTAGGATTAAACAAAGATCAAATTCGCAGATATTCCTTTTTTAAACCCCGTAGAGAAAGGCCACATCTATTAAATGGTTTATAAAGAGATATGAACTTAATCACATTTGCCATGTTATAAAGGGATGCATGCTGTGCATTTTTATTCGCCATACAGAATTTAAAAGACAGAGACAACATTCATACTCACTGAGAACGGATTAAAGGGATAGTTCAAAAAATTTTGTAATTTATTACCACTTTTGTCATCTCAAATCTGCATGAGCTTTTTTCTTCTGCAAAACACAAATGAAGATATTTTGAAGAAAGTTGGTGACTGAGCTGCAGTGGCACTCTTTGACTTCTATTGTGTGTACAACAGAACAGTAAAACGAATGGCTGCCAGTTACCGACATTCTACAATATATCTTCTTGTGTTCTGCGAAAGAAGTCATACAGGTTTGAAATGTCACAGAATTTGACATTTATATTCATTTTTGGTTGAACTATCGCTTTATTTATTAGCGTAAGTATGACAAAACAAATATAAAACAATAATATGCTAATGGTATTCTAAGGTTGGTCCAAACATTCTTCTGCTGCAAAGCCGTCACTGTCACAGCACACAAGAGGTCAAGGATGTTTTGTATCAAAAGGTAGCTGAGACCGTGCAAATGACATTTTTACTCCTGGTGTGACTTTTCCTCCTTGGTACCCAAATATTCCCAAACTAATTACTGGGGAGCTGTCTTCAGTGAGCTCTTGTCACTATCTGCAGTGACACAGCTGCAGGTTAATCATGGCTTTTCAAACTAATTATGGGAATTGTAGGGAGAAAATGTGATTAAACTTGTCCCACATCACCTGGCTGTAAATGCAAGACAAACAAAGACAACGTAAAGCATTTTACAGCAAACCATGCTTGACTTCAATTGACCGAAGCTGAGCAAACATGTCTTACGATTCTATATAATAGAAGGTTATATACAGCGTAATGGACATTTACACTTACATAATATTGTTTAAGGCACGCTACCGGTCAAAAGTTTTTGCACATTTGAGTGAAATTATTCTCTTTATTTTACAAAACTTTTGATCTGTAGGTAAGCCTAAACATCTTAAATTAGTTTCATACATAAATACATAATTTACCGAACATATATATTTTTTTCATGATATAACATACATTTTTTAATACATATGTTTTTGAAAAGGATGGCTGTAGATTGAAGAAAGAAAATAGAAATAGAGTAGACTCCTTTAAATTTTTTAAATCATCTTAATGTGAGACCTAAAAAAGTTGCTTGTTAAAATGACAAGAAAACATTTCTGCAAATTCGTGGAAAAAGTTGACATCACATGATCAAATATCATTTTTTTATAAAACATAATGAACTTTGAATATTTTGAGTTATTAGTTACTATATAAAATAACAAATATCAATCCATAAGTGTCCTTAAACTAAGAACAGTACTGTCGATCCCTATTTGAATTATTGATATAGAATTATTGGAATTAGAATAACATATATTTTTAAGAACTATTCAAATTGAACTGGCATTTTCCAAATACTGTATATTTTTATTATGCACAGTATGGCACAATGTAATACATGTAAATGAGTCCAAAGCACACTACGCAGGAATATGTCTGATTTAATGAGCGATTTTTAAGGTTATATCCAGAAGGCATATTTTTCACGAAACAAGATTAACTTATTATGAGTGCAGCAGGCATGCAAATGAAAGAAAACCCTGTCGAATGGCTTAACTAATACGAGGTGGGTACAGAATTAATGCGCGTGTCTGTGGATTTCAGGATCTCATCAAAAACAACATCTGGGGGCCACAATAAAATGTGCTGAATGTGCTGCTCCAACAAATGTTTTAATTATTAGATTAGTTGGTGTCATTTTTGTTGATGAATCTTTTTTTTTTACTGCGACTGCAAATAAAATAGTAAATAAAATGAAATCCCGCCTAATGATTTGATAGTCCTATTAGAACTGATTTATAAAAACCTTTAACAGTTTGGTCTTTGTATAGATCCTTTGTTTTCGAGTTGTTGTTCTGGATGAGATGTGAAACACTTTTGTTGAATGGCCAATTTGTTCACACTTTATATAATGACGGAATAGTTGCATCACTCAACATGGCTTGATATGACCATGCACACCGCTCTTACAAGATGAAATATGAAACATGAATCGGGTATAGATCAGAGAGCTCTCCTCCCATGGTTTCTCATCCGACATTGCTTGATTTCCACCGCGGCCGGTCCTCAGATCACAAGCTTTGTTTTTAGACCAATCGATTTCCCTTCAGCCCTCCCCGCCTCCCCCCACAATTACGACCGAAAGCCGCTACAAATCTCAGAACAGGGAGCAATAAATTAAGTGCTCATTTGGAACAATCTAATGTGCTGACTACCCAGCTAAACTCATTACTTGCAAAGCACATATCTCTACTAGATCAGGGTGGATCAAGATGGAATACTCGATGGCGTTCTGAGTGAAACAAACCCTTCACAAAATTATTTGATTGAACATAATAAGATCAATAACAAATAGTTTTTTTCACCATTCTATATATTCTATATGTTTTCAGCGTTTGCTGACATTTCATTTACTGTCTATTTCAACAGTGAAATTGACATTTTCCTTTGCTATTTAATACAAATGTGTCATGTGTTTTTTCTACTGATGTCATTTTCAACCAGTGCCAATGTAATTGAGGTACTTTCTGAAGTCTTCCACTTATCATTTTCATTCAGAAACATCACATTAGTTCAAACTTCAAATTGGAGAGAAAGGATATGAAATCAAATATTGGTAAGTAGCTTGTTACATTCTCAATTATAGAAGTAATGTTAACTTAAAAATAACATCAACTCTTTACATGCCACAATGTTGTCACGTCTTTGAATAAATCTTAACATCGATTGACAGCTCTAGTCATTTTTCTTTCTTTCCCTAAAGACTTGGGAGTTTGGTGGTATTAAATAAGGTCATATTGATTAATCGCATCAATGTCTAGACGGCATGAGACAAAAATAGACACGTCTTTTGTGAGTCGACAGTGCGAATAAAAGGACGACATAAAGGGTGGGAATGAAGTGTCAAGGGAGTGAATTACCATTATCATTATTATTATCAGAAGAAAAGAACATATAAAGTGTGTGTGGATAGAATGGTGTTGATGGACACTTGCAAGAGATGGGGTGGGCACTGAACACTGCTGATGTTTCACTGATAAGCAAACAAAAGATTTACTTTACAATTTTTACAAAAAAAGACCCTATCAGTGTTTTTCATCCTCCATGTCTCTTTGACAGCTCTAGACACCGCACACTGCAACCGAAAGTGTGGCTGCTGTCAGATTCACTGTGTAACCAATTAAAATTTTCAAGTGCATTCTGCCTGTCAATCATTTTGCACACCCACCCGCAGTCTGTATTTGGAAGAGTGGCGATGAGAGAACACGAGTTTGTTTTTTGATAGTAGTACTTAATGGTCTATAGCTGAGTTCACAGTCTAGTTTTTCTTCTATTGGCCATCTCACTAGGGCTACGGGTGTTTGTGTCTTTCATGTGTCTATTTCAGACAATTTCAGTGTGAAGGAAATTCAAGATAGTCTTAAAAGGGATATCTCACCCCGAATTGAAAATTGTGTCATTAATTTCAAACCTGTTTTCAGGAAACTTGGAAGAGTGAAAATTCGGTGGATGCAAAACCAATGCAAGTCAATGGGGACCAATGGTTTTCTTTCACTGACATTTTTCAAAATGTGTTTTTATGTCCCGCATAAAAAAAGCTACTTGTACAGGTCTTAAATGTTTACAGTGGAAATAAACGATGACAGAATTTTATTTCGGGATCAACTATCTTTAATTCTGATACGAGAACTCTCAATGAGTTGTCAAAAGTAGACAAAAATGTATTTTTCATGGCATGCTGGGAAATATCTAAGTTCTAACCCTTATCTCCACCCTAAATCCCAGATGTCTACATTTCAGATGACCAGACAGCAATTACATTTTATGAAAATATTGATATCGGATACTACATGAGCATAGGGACTGTGGTTTACACTGTGAGCAAATATCTGAAATAAATACAAATAAAAAGTGTAAATAGTCACTTCATTTGAAATGAGTGGAAATAAATGAGCTGGAAACTGTAATGCTTACGTCATGACATAACGAGAGGATTGTGTCTTTAAATGTTACTTGGTTAATTCATTGAGCGAGTCACTTGGTAGATGTCATAATTTTCCTATGATGATCATGACAGCTTGGCTTTATCACAGCTAGTGTAACATTCATTTATAATCCTAATCACTCAGCACAGAGCTGTTCTCACGAGGAAGGATCACTTAATCATGTGAATACGCACTGGCACTTTCTCTTATGTTTAGCCAACAGTCAGCATTCATCCTTTTAAAATGAACCTCTGTCTGTGACTGTAAACAGCAGGTCAATAGTGTTTTGTGTTTGTGCCTTTAGTATTTATTTAGTAAAAAGGTTCATTTTAAAAAATAAATCCTTGGACAAACCTCAGCGTTGGAGTGAAGATTTATTTGTTCCTCATGTGAACCTTAAAATCAACCCATGGTTGGGTTAAAAGGGTCAAACACAGTTGTTATATAATAAAATAACTTGGGTCAAATATAAAAATTTCAGGATTAATCCAACCGTCAACCCAATCCGTAGTTATAAACAACCCAGAATCTATTATGCTATAAATATTGTATTACACAATTGCTTTCACATGTTTAAATGTATGTTTGTTTTAATCTTAGTAAGTGTCTGACTGTGTTTTCGGTCTAAATCATCTAATTATGCATGAGATCCAACCCATGATCTTTGGTTCAATTACACAAATTTGACATGTTTCAGACTTTTTATCAGCCTCATGTTTCAGGCAAGATTTGCATTGGATATTTTTCAGGTTTCACTGTTAAAATATTTAATGAAAATACAAGCTATATTAACTTAATACATTTCATAAATACATTCAATTGATTTTTTGTGGATAAATTAAAGTAATAGAGTAAAAATGTAACAATTAATTGTGTATTTTATGTAATAAAAAGGATTTATTGAATAAATATATATGTGTGATATATAAAAACCATTTTGGGCAGTTAATATGATTTTTGAATTACATATACAAAAAATTTAAACAGTATATTTACAAATATTTAAATGTAAAATATTTTATCGAGTGTAAATTGTTTCATTTAAAAACACATTTTTAAAAAAATTTACGACTGTTTGATGAATATAATTTTTTTTCATCAAATGAATTTTTTTTTGGCTTATAATCAGTATTGGATAATCATGTTTCACCACTTAATAGAATTTAACTGAATTTAAATAAAAAAATGATAAACAAATCACAATTTGAAGCAGAAAATTGTCATGTACAATGTAAATATGAATGTTAAATTCAGTCAACTTCAGTAAGAAAGCTGTCACACAGCAGCTTTAATATCGAAGAATGTCCAAGGTTAAGCTGAAAATATTATTTCTAGACCTCAATCAATTATTCTCCAGTGATTCACTCTGCGGTGTTTACCTGAAGCCTTCCATCTAACTCCCTTTGAAACCGAGATCACAGGGCTTTGAATCACTTCTTCACTTTAACTGGACAAATTGCTGTCGAATACTCTTCATTCGGCAGAGAAGGGTATTTCACCACACAAATGACTTTCATGGATAAATGAACTTCAATGACCGTTCCTCTGGCATTCCCACATCTAATCATTCAATACATTTATCAATACTGTGAGTCAAATGGGGCTTTAAATGACTTCATTATTTTGAGGGAACTGTCTCTGTGGCCATGTATGTAAACTGGATTCATGAAGTGTCCTGAAGGTTAATGTGGCAGTTTTATTGATAGCTCAATCTTGCACAATCATTCCATAGGTCTTGTGTGTCGAGTGCTCGACAACAATACAGCATGTGTAAGAAGACAGAAATGACCATTTTCTTATATATTTGGTAAGCAAGTTCATACCTGGATCTTACAAAAACACAAATACGTTTATTCCTTTAAATGTAAGAAATAGGTTTGGAAAAAATCCAACCATTTGTTCTTGACATGCATCAATCCATGTCATCGTAGGAAAGCCCATGGTACATTTTATGCTTCTCAAAACCATTTTTAGAATTCATATCCAACATGGGTTATGCAAGCCAGCTAAACTCGGACCCCTTGGATAAACCTTGTATAAGACCAATGTCAATTACTCAAGCAAGCACTTAATCTATCAAACCAAATTAGATTTACCCATTAGATTTTAAAGGATGACCGATGTCTTGATCTAGCTGGTCAGATCTAGTTTCTACAAGCTTGTTTCTTTAGGAGCACCGATATAAGAGCAGAGATAACCGTGAAACCATAAACTGGGAATATATCTCACTTTGATAGATCTCATGGGTGGGTAATATCTTCTCGGGTTCATAAAGTTGATAAAAATGTGACCCCTGGTATTCTTCCTCCGTGGTTGTTGAAATCCAGGTTTTATTCTGCAAAAACCTAGTTAAATCAATAAGAAGTATTTCTCAAGATACCGCAGACCCGAGGCTAAACAAATACAAAAAGCTTTCCACTGTGCTAATAATTTCAGCTGTGTTTTAGGAGCAAACAGGTTGTAGATGAGAAAATTGTAGAAAAGTAAACTTAGATAATGCTAATGTGATCCAAATAGCTTTATCTATCTACTCTTTATCTATCTAGTGTTACTCGCTTTCAGCTTGTTTTCTTGCGTCAAGCCTAATATGAATAATTTCTTTAGTTAACTGCATTACATTTAACCCATAAGATCTTTTTTGATGACTGCTAAAAAGTTAATTGCATAAATGCGTAAAAAACTACACAAAAATGGTACTATTATAAAACTCAGTAAGGCCACTTTATTAAAGGTGTATTCTTCCTATTTCCCTAAAATCTTGTCATAGTTTACGCATATTCATTTATTTAAAATACTGTTCTTTATTTTAAATACTGTAACAAAAATTAACATATTATTATATAAAATGTGTGGCAAGCAAGCTCAAATACACTGTAAAATGTTTTGCTACGTAAATACAGTATCACAATAAAATAAACAGTTATGATAACTTACAAATATATTAAAAACATTAAATAGATGTTTTCCAGTGGAAAATATTATTTATGTTTGTTTGCCTGCAAGTCAAAATGCCTGCAAAGACCAAACTGACATATGTGTTCTGCTGTATGTAGAACTCATCTTTTGAATTTAAAGTTCGCTTTTACTAATCATGTTTCTTACTGTCTGTTGAAAATCTTGGGTCACAGTTTCAGAGATTGGGGATAAGCTATACCTTAGCCGGGGAAGTTTCTCCACAAAGTGACAGCATAAAGAATTTAACTGGTTGTGACAAAAAAAACAATAAGTCAAAATAATAGGGCATATGTCACAATTTTTTTCATAAATGTGCAACCATTAAACATTTTAAAAGCCCTTTAGGGGCTAAGTAGAGGTAGGTATCAAATTACTGACTAAGAGTTATGGGATATTTTACATCATGATTCTAAATTTTTGCTTTAAAAACAACTGATGGACAAATTATCTACCACGTTGGTAAAAGAAAAACAACCTGTGAAAATATGAACTGTAAATTTTTTTCATGTGGCTCAGTAAATATTACAAATATAAACAACTTTTTACTTACGTAATAAAATATTTTAAAGACATTTAACAGATACTTTCAGTGGAAAATATAAAAAAAAAGATTGAAAATCTGTACAGTTAATTTTTCTTAAAGGTAAAAATATTTTTTAAGTTTATTTGTTTAATTGACAGATGTATATTTGAAATATATGCCAATATTTTGGTCAATTCAGATAGAAGTTTTTGAGTTAATGAGATTAACTCTTTTTTACGAATAAAAAAATTGAATGGTAACTTAATTTCAAAGCTCTTAGATGTAAAAATTTTTGTGTTAATTGTTTCAACAGTGTCAAGTGTTTTAGAAGATGTTTCACAAATGTCCTACTTGTAGTCCAAACCAACAGCTCTTGCATCCCAGCCAAAATATTATTGAATTAAATCTGAAAACTGTAGAACCTAGGACACATCGGATCTTATAATCTTCCAGCCGTAGTAATCCCCAAAGTAAATGATGTCATAAGTAATTAGATCAACATCCTTGTATCAGGACTGTTGATTTCTAATATCACCAATTAAAAACCAGTCCTCATGTGCATTTAAAGACGCTTGACTGCGGGTCCTGCTGTGTAAAGCTAATGATTTACTAATGAAGGTGAAGAATTCCCATCCCTGCCATTTGTTTAGCCTTTCGCTAACATTTTACCGTGAAGTTCACATCTATTATGCATTGCAGGTGCATGCATTATACATAGGCTAACAGGGCATTCAAAGCTTTAATAAGAGCGGCTTTATCTAATCCAACACTTCTAGTCTTCTAATCTGAAGACAGATTTTTCTTCCGGGCATGTGTATTCTGTTCCCAGCAGCCAGCATTAATATCCTCGGTTATAAATGTGAAATGTAATAAATTTAACGTAAATTATTTAGCCATTATTTGTTTAAAAAAGTAAATATCATACGAGTATTCCATTTATCGTCGCACTGTATAATATTTGCAGAATAAGTGGGTTCGATTTTTAAAAAAAGTGAAGGTCATGGCACACACTGTAAGTGAAGTGACGTGACATATTGCCAAGTATGGTGTTCTATATGCATTTAACCCATCCAGTAAGTGAACACACACACACGGGAACACACACCCGGAGCAGTTTACGGCTGATTTTGTAAGTCTGACCGTTCCATTATTAACACACAGATGGACCAGACACTGACTGCACAAGAATTGTGTAATTGAATAAGCGGAATAAGTTCAAGGTCACACATTTGAGTCTGTATGAATTCTATTTCTTTCAACTGGCTGGGATTTCTATGGAATGAATTGAAGAGGATGCTTCTGCAATTCAGGACATCGCTGATTGAGCTCAATAGAGCAGCTGTTAAATTGATGTAATTTGGTAAGGGATGTACAAATATCATTACATCATGTTCCATGATTCCAGCACATTTGTGATTTTTTTAATCCTCAGTTTTGTGAACGAAACAGTACCGATGCTGCGCGCTTGAAAGCTCCAGCTGTAAAATGAAGTTATCGCCATCACTCTGAGGGCCAACATCAACAGCTCTCTCATTAGACATATCCGCATAGATAAATCATGGCCGGTAATAATCCACAGTTGGCTTTGGTTCTAAACAGCAGCGTGAATTACATCATAATTTACGATATTAGGGTCATTACAGCGAATCATTCGTGGATGTGCATTTATTCATTCTGATCATAGTCTTGGATTAACAATACTGTCACATGGACACCATTGAGCATTTGAGTGATCGTAGTGATGAGGCAAGCAACATTCACAACTACAGCAAATAATATTAACAATTATAATAAAGTATACATCAGTTTTATCAAGACACATAATATAAGTAAGTTGAACATGTCAAAGTAACGGTAGCTACTACTCGACCACAATGACAGCACATGGCATGGAGTTTTTTTGTCAAAATTATCAGACAAAATTGGTGTACATGATTTTAAAACCCCTGGCGATAGATAATGTTCTCCTTTTGAAATTAAGTAAAATACGATTTAGTATACACACATACATCAATCTCTAATGTAGCTACGCCTCCGTCCTGGATCTATGAGCCATCATTGAATATCATTGGTTCTAATCCACAAGGTCAATGAGTGTCAACTCTTCTTGATAAACTTCAGATTTATGGAGAAATACTCAGTGGTTGATAAATTTGATAAAATGATGATTCACGGTGTATCTGAAATTAGATTAAATAACACAATATGTACATATGAAGATCATTTTACCGAAACGCTATAAATCAATTGAGACTAATTTAGTTAAAATGATTCATTTATCCTGTTAAAATGATCTGCTGGCCCAGTCGGAACACTAAAGAAAGACATAACAACGATATTATTGATTTTAATGTAAAAAATATTTTTTATCAAAACACAACAAATGCGTACATCCAAAAAAACATGTTTATGCCTTAACAGAATACATGAAAAAATACAAGAAAACATACAACATATGACATTAGATTTTACTTTAAATTAATATGAATCAACAAAATGCAAATACATTTTAAACAAGAAAATAAAGTCTGGCATGAAACATTGATGGAGCAGAGAATAGGTTCAATAAACATCATAATTATAAAAAAACTATTTAAAAAAAAAGGCTTAGTGTTTTGGAAAGATGGTCTTTATGTTTTATTAAATGTAACAGTTTTGTATCGTATATCTGTTTACACTTTTTTCAAATGATGTAAGAATAACACTGCACCCACTGTCCATGTATGAAGGTTCTCCGAAGCTGAATTGAAAAGTCTCCGCACAGCGAGGTTGTCTATTGTGCGGTTTGACAGCACACAACCTTTTTCCTCAGGGTTAAACCTCTTAAATCCCAACACAACAACATTATTGAGTATGACATGTAAACCCTCTCTCTTCACAGCTCTTATTGAAGTCTAAGTGAGTGTTCCAGTCATAAATTTGATTTCAAGAATCTGGCCCTCGGTGAGTAATTGCAGGGCACATAAATCAGATATTTTCAGAGTACATGTTTGTTTTATCACCTGTGAAGGTGAGGGGAATACTGATGCGCTGCCATGACCCACTGAAGGGCAAAGATGCAGTGGCAGGAATTACACTTTTCGTTGTTCAAGACTCAAAGTTATTCGGGCTTTGCAAATCCATTTCAGACCCTGTTCCATTGTGGTATTATAGATGCAGAGCTTGGAATCCTTCATAGTATAAATCAATAGAAAGCTGCCTGAATCAATAAGCTATTTGGGATTAAACTCAGTCTGTGTCCTCTCTCTGGTGCTAGATTGGCACAGGTTTCATGAGACATCCGAGAAACGCTTCCTTTCACAAATAACAAACGCTAGATAGTACGATGCCAAATGTGTTTTTATCATCTTTTATAGATATTTTGGATACATTTTTGCAAAACAATTTATAAATGCTTATAATTCTTGAACTCAAGCAAGTCCATTACAGCAATATGGGTAGCTCATTTTATGGGTAGCTTCATGTAGGTAGGTTTGGAAATAAAATAAACTATTTATAAATTGTGTAGGGGAAATATCAAGTATTTCGGGTCACCAAATCTCTTTTAGGGTCAATCAATCTATTATATAAAATAAAACTTGTCCAACTGAATGTACTATAGTATCACAGAAATGCCTACCAAATTTAAAAGCCCAATACCAAATAATACCAAAATATTGATTTCGATACAATACCTATGTGAAATATTACTATACCAATACTAAAAAGATACCATGGGAAAAACAGCATAAAGATAAAGAATAGTAGAAAGATTTTTCTTTAATTTATTAATAATACCCTGCATTTACTGTCTGCTGCTTAAACTTCAACTTTAAAAATAAATGTAAAAAAATAAAACATATTGTTGTCAGCTAATCATCAATGTTTATGGGGATGGGGGGGATTGATTATTAATTAAAATATTTTTTATAATACTTTTTTGTAGTTTAGCAGCCAATAGCAAACTTCTGAGGGACACTGATTTTATTGTGTTGAATAGTAATCTCCCTAAACAACCACTATAATAATGTACTCATTTACATTTAGGCATTTTTGAGGCATTTAGCGGATGCTTTTATCCAAAGCAACTTAAAAAGAGTCAAGGAGACAATGAAGAGGTAAATAGCAGAGACAACAATAGGTTACCAAGTTACACAAAGTTAGATAAAACCTGTAGGGGAGAAAAAGGTAAAGGTATTTTTATTTTTTCAATTTTTTCTTTTCTTTTTTATATTCAAGACTTTAACTACACAAGGGATGTAACTGTTCAAGACCTTCAATACTTCTATGTACTAGTGTGCTGTCAAGGATAATAATTATGTAGTTAAATAATTTCCACAAAGTTCCATATTTACAGTTTATATTTGTGTTTATTATTATTCATCCTTGTTCTTGAGTAAAGCTAGTTTATTTAATTTTTTAAGTTTCTTTTATACAACATGTCTATTTAACAATTGAACAATTATTTAATTAACAGCACACATCCTGTTTTTTAACAGTATTGTAAATAATTAGATATACATTGAATAGTCTTTGAGTTAATGAAGCTCTAAATAAACCACACGTCACATATTACAAATTACAAAAGATGCATTTGGTACAAGAGTGAGAAAGCAAACGGAAGTGAAATAATGCCAATCCCAGATTAAAAACACATAATTCGAGCCTGATGCCAAGGAATTTCTTTTTGATAGAAAGAGTTATGATGTCAGGATAGAGGTTTATTAGTAGGTGAGATACAAGCGGAGAAGATGGGTTTTAACAGTCATACAGTTCCACCATTGTGGAACTGATCCAGAGCGATTATATGAGGAATCTTATCGATTTTCCAAAGCAGGGTGGTGCACTTCCTTCTGGTGTGTCTTGCAACCCTTTTAACAACACATGTTGTAAAATATCCACATACAACTAAATATAACTATTTACTTTAAATGGTCTTGGTCACACACAACTATGGTAAATACATGTTGTACATCTAAAATGTTAAATACAGAAGTGGGTAGTCATTTTTTTTGTTATGCAACATAGTACAGAATAATCCATATTTCTTTAAAGTGTATTTATTTTGAAACAATAAACACTTATTTAACAATATTGCGGAAATCATTTTCATTGAAGCATTCTGAGATCTTAGGCTGGTAAAGATACAATCTGCTTTTATCTGTGATCTATCCAAACTCTAATTCGTTGTGTGTATTTCTCCTGCACGTGAAATATGATGTTACAAATACAAAAACAGTTTCTGGTGGCCTCGAGTGTCTTGTTCATGTCTCTGGAGTTGGGTGTTGCAAACATACTGCAGTCTTTTACTGACATTTGTATTTCTTACTGTTGCCCTGAATCCTGTGTTTGTTTTAAACTTCATGAACATTCATTCACACAAATCCTCCCTGGACCCTGTGCTGTGAAAGTTATTAGCATATGCAGGCATAAATTAAAGAGGTCATTTCATACATTTTTAATGAATTGCTCCTCCTGAGGTTCACTTACACTATTTTTGTGTCATAATTCAATTTTCTCATTCTCGCCATGACTATTAGAACTACTATAATAGTGCTGTATCTTTAAGACATGTAAATGAAAAACCTGTGAAAACAGCACCACGCATTATTACTTATTGCAGTTGAATCAGTCTTTAATTCATCTCCTTTCAAATATAATGGACCTAGAAATCCCAAGACCTGTTGCTATATAGGGAAAGGTCGACCCTTTTCATTGCTAAAAGGGGTCTTTAATACATGGGTATATAATTAGATCTTTAATAGTTCTGTTGACTTTCAATTAAAAAAACGTAATGTGACTGTAGTTTTAACCCGTGTGATAATATGTATTTTTGAAGTGTAACGCATCGTGCCCTCGGTTTCATACGAAAATAAAATTCTGTATTGAATGACTCACTCTATTGTTTTTACTAAACTGTATAAATTACAATCTTTGGTTGGATAAATGCTTAACACTATCAACTTTGAAAGCCTATTGACCAAAAGTGTCTCAGAACTTTTTGCTGTCCTACATTTTTCAAAATATCTCCTATTGTGTTTAACACACACACGCACACGCACGCATATGTACGCGCACACACACACACACACACACACACACACACACACACACACACACACACACACACACACACACACACACACACACACACACACACACACACACACACACACACACACACACACACACACAAAACTTAAATTTTCTACTATGGTAATCATTGGATTCAAAGTAGTGTTGGTTACAAGCATTCTTGTAAATATCTTTCATCAAAGAACAAAGAAATGTATAGATCAAAAAACATTTGGATGGGAAAATGATGACCTATTAGGCGACTTCAAAAGATTTAACATTAGTTTTCTTTCGCACTTACCCTGTCAACAAGAATACCCAGTAACACACTATTTCTGCCTTTCAAAAATACTCTTCTCATGTGCACACACATCACATCTTCACATGATACTCAATCTCATTTCATGTTCAGTATTATCATAAGCATGAAAGTGGGCCACAGTGCAGCTCCGCAGGAACTTCCAAACCTCCTTTTTCAGCCCTAACAGGGCAAAATGGAGGCAGAGGATTAGTGTGTATATGATAAATATATTAAATATAAACTAAAAGAGAATGCAAATCAACTACACATTCTGATGTATAGTTCAAGATTTTTCAAAGCCAGCAAGCTTTATTTTCTCTTGATATCCAATATTCATCCAACAAAGCGCTCATCTTCATGACTCATGAAGCCTTTCAATCTTTACAGACCAGCACTGAAAACATTCAGCGGAATATCGCATCTTTTATTCAACCCGCGGCGATGGCCATTCTCAATCCTCATGTCGTTCTTGAGAGACAAACTGGGGTCATTTTCGAAGCTCACCCGCACATGCCGGGCTCTCTCGGGGCTTGCTGCATTTGTTTTGGGGTCAGCTAGGCAACCATAAGAGAGAGGCAGGTTTTTTATCTGCACATTTTCCCTGACTTCAGCTGATATCACTTCTAAAACACACACATACACACACACCTTTTCCCCTTTATTGTTTTATTTGTGCTTTTCGGGCATTTCAAATAACGGCATGAAAGCCGAGGGGAAAGCAATACGGTGTAAAACAATAACAACATTTGTATATTCATATATAAAATTACCCAAAATCTAATAGAAGAAACAAAGAAAATGCAGGTTTTCCTTCTCTCTCTCCCACATACACAAGTCACTAGAGGTGGTTCTATAGACTCTGGTCTCCATGGCAACCAACCCCAATTTTATTACAAGCATGAAGGGCATAATAAAGGCTTGAATTTTAGCGTAAAGGCCAGCGTTTTTTCTTTTCACAATTGTGTTTTTGCAAACTGCGTGTAGACATCTGTGTAACTTGGGATTGGTTAAAGGATTTGATATTTCATAGCAAGGATCAAAATGATTTATTGTAAAGGGGGCATGAATGAGAAAACTGATATCATTGTGTGCCCATGTGAGACACCAGAGGCGTTTCTAGATTTTCATCAGTATCAAGGCACAGGCTCATCACTGAGTAAGCACGTCAAGGCTTATTTCCTGGGGGGCTTCAGGGGGCATGTTCCACTATAAGATTATTATTTTACCAAAAACAAGGGATTCAATTCTGGTGTTGGGGGTTTTCTAATTTCAGCATTTCTTATGTTTCAGAAGTGACCGGTTATCAAACTGTAATCTAAATGATGAAGTGTAGCCAATTAAAGTGACTGAATGGGTCTTCATTTACATGCTAGACACTCAAAACGTATTCAATCTGCTTTCCAACGCTACCCTGATGCTAAAGCTCTGGTTCAATCAGAAAGGTGAAGACAGCTAATCTTGATTCATGAATATTAATATCATGGAATAATGTAATTAACATTTTCTGAGAGGCATATAGGGCAGGAAAACCAACACCATCAAAAGCAGGATTACAGTTCACCGTGTTGGCCCAGCTGAGGCAACCGAGGCTTCTTCATGGTCTTAAAATTGCCATTATACCCTGTTACAGTCTTGCAGTGGGTTGCGGAATAGAAATGTGCTACAGTTACTTCATTTTGCATCATTACTAGATTGATTGGCATCCGGTCTCAAAATGACGTAAAATATACACAGATCTCCCTGCTCTTACCAGAGGCCTTGCCAATTGAGCTGCAATAGTGTACGATTCTGAATTTGAGATTCCCAGTATGAAAACAATATAATCATCCTTTTGAGAGATTTATATATCGCATTGCTTGGAAATCTTTGATGTGCAGCAACCAGGTCACCAAGGAATTTGAATGTGCAACAATGATGGAAGTCAAGCGCAAGATGGGTCCAACAAAACAACCCACAGTATATTCTCTGAACTTGTTGATGGATTTTTGTAGTTACACAAGTGTGGAAATATACACTTTAAAAAAGAGACTTTGTGATGCCACAGAAAAAACTTTTTTTGTCTAAACGACTCCATGAAGAACATTTAACCATCAAAAGCTATACCAAATAGGAAGTTAAAATTTGAAGCACAGCTTCTTGTGAGATTACTTTGGACTTAGTTGTTCACTCGAGAACTTAACAAAGTCACATGACTCCAAACTTAAAGAAAAGTTGAACCATCTTATAATAAATCAGCAACAATCAAATTCAAAAGTTCTCTTAACCTTGGATTTGGTTGGCCCAACTCAAAAGATTTGTTTTTCTAGAACTTTGAAAAAAAAACGTGTTCAAGTTACTTTATTATCTTGGTTGGGAGAACAATTTGAAGTTGGTTTTTATAGTGAAGAACTTCTTTGTTTCACAAAAAGTTTGTTGTGGTGAAAAGGGTGTCTTCAGATTATAAAAAGGTACGAGATGGTTGTTTAAGGAACCAAAACATTTGTTCAATGGCAGGATGCTGAAGATCCTGCCAAGGTTTTATTATATCTGCCATGTCTATTTGGGGAATAATGTATTCACTGGTTATTATTCAGACATACAGCTGAGGTGATTTTCTCCCATTGACCGCTGAGGCCTCATGTGGATCTCTGCATTTCAAACTCTATTGCAGTTAATATGAGCAAAGAGCATCTTGAACCCTACTCATGTCTCACATTTTCCTTTCCTCCCAAAGCTCTGTGTCCTACATCTGCAGGTCTGTATGTTACAGTGCAGTTTTATACCCCCCAGTGCATCATCTACAATTCATATTCCTGTCATTTCCGAGCTGAAACCCTCATGAAACAGAAAATCCTGACCCCGTTTACTTTCTTAAAGCACACTGGTGGTCTTACTGTGAACGAGTGCTATTCGAAGCAACACAATTGTCTTAATCTTTAATCCAAATGTAATAACTCATTCTTCTTCTGAAATGATTTTCAATTTCTGCTGATGTCAATCTGGCGGCTGGATGAGTACAACAGATGAGTATGTGGGATGTTTTGGTTTATAGAGTACACTACCCCAAATAGTAATAATCTATGTAAAAGGTTTTTGTTTATTCTATTTGGGGGTAAATGATTTTTATTGCAAATTAAATTGGCCTTATTTACAAAAATATTGTACGTTTTGTTGTGTCCTCCAAACCACAAAGATTGAAACCACAAATGGAGGGTCGCTCAATGCCAGCTGGTTTCATTCTGATAGCTCGGGACCTTTTATCTTGCAATCAAATCAAAATTCTTATCCATTACATCCGCATTAAGTCCACATATATTATTTATGCACGGACAAAGCAATGAAATGGATTTTTGGAGTAAGGTCATAATGCGGGTTAATGTGTTTCTATTTATGCAAACCATTTAATCATTATTTTGTTATTTAAAAAAAAAAGCACACTGTTGACGTACAGATGGGTTTTGTTTAACGTATTTTTGAAGTGTGTATATTTTATTACCTTCGTCTTACATTGATATACAATAAACTTCTGGTAAAACCCCTTCATCATTTGAAATAACCCCACAACATATATGTTAGGAGCTGGTTTTTGCTGTTAATATTCCCGAATATAGAATGCGTATTTTTTTTCGGGGTTACCGATTTTTTGGGACCGTTGCTGATGTTCAAATGACCAAAACAAACACACGTCCCTGACCGCTGATTGGTTGCGATATTGTTTTGGTGCCGACTCAGTTGTCAAAAGCAGAACTCTAAAACCGCCAACCCCACCTTTAACACAACTGAACGATAAAAACCTACCTAAAACATGGTCCGTGTTTTTCCTTACGATGTTCCACACATACTGTTATCTGAGATTGTGTAAGGCTTGTTTTATTCATCGGGTCCAACAGTCTCTGGAAAGTGATTCCTCGGACACAGAGGTCACTTACTCTGCAGTCAGATATCACATTGGGCTCTGAAGCTGAGACCGACTCGTGATAAAGGGAATACAATAGCAGACAGATGCACTATCTGCAATGCTGCCACTAAATCAATATTTGCTGCTTAGAAAACAACAGTTGACACGGGCTGTTGAACCTTGCATTTGGACGCCGGAGACAGAGAGACACCGGAGAGGCGGTGGACGTATAAAAGCAGCAAGTCGGAGAGAAACGGCAAGTCAAACAGGAACGCTGGCTAATCTCTCATTGAAAACGAGCGAAGCTCTAAAATCCACCTGACATTAAATCACACTTGGCTATTAGGTTTTCCAGGATCACTGCTCTACTAAAATGTCACGCTTTGGAGAGGCTTTAAGTTCATCCTCTAACCGAGTGCTCATTTAAGGACTTTTCTCTCCATTACAGCCTCAGTGAACCTCAGCGCTTCTGAACCAAACCAAACAGAGTATATCTCAAGAAATAGCATTGAAATGTAAAAGTGTCGTCCTTTAAACTTCTACTGGTCTTCTATGTGAGGCCCTAGAGCAATGCAATAGAGTCATAATACTGTTACCCTTAGGCTTAATATGGTTTGAGCGGCAGAACAAAGAAGCTTTCGCTATTTCTTTAGAGTAAGGGTCCATCCCTATCATGGTGTGTCAAACAACCAGATCCATCTTCCTGCCTTGATTCTTCTCCGAAGGGATGGAGCCATATTCTTTCTCTCTTGTTTGATCGATGGGGTTGTTTGTAGTTCAATTTGTATACCTGAGATGAAATCTATAAGCAAGACAATTTACATCAAAGATGACTGAAAGAATACAGATGAACGTCTCAATTTTTCATTCCAATGAATAATTCATAACCTATGGTTAAGCAAGTAAAGAAAAATCAAACAATCATGTCTTATAATCCAATGCAAGGGGTTATATGACTTTATAGTGTTTTACAGTTTTAGGAAAATAAGTAGTCTCTGCATATTACAGTGCCATACATGTAGTATCCATTACATTCTTTATACATGCATATATTAATCAAACTTTAACACAACCAAATAAGATCCATAACATAAGTAACGCATGAGCTTACATGAATTAGCCACGAGCAGCATAGTTTGTCAGCATGTATTAATCTTGGTTTATGTTAGTTAAGGTCAATACAATATTTCATGTTGGTTCATTGTGCCTTAAAGTGATAGAATGCAAATACTGTCATCATTTATTTACCTTATTGACATTTCCAACCTGTTCTCCAAACTGACTTTCTTTCCTACGCGGAACATAATAGAAAATATTTTGAAGAATGTCGGTTTCTTGTCTTTATTACCTTGTCTTTTGTGTTCATACAACAGAACAACATACATCAAGTCCTTCAGGTTTGAAATGGCATAAGGGTGAGTAAATGACAATATAAATAAAGTCACTTTAAATAAGGTCAACAGATAACATTTTGGATTAAAGCAGGAGTTAAGATTAATCAATGCTGTTGTTCAGATGTTCAAGTGTTAGTTAATGTTAGCTATTTCATAAATTTAACAAATACAACCTTTTGGTAAAGTGTTGTTATATGCCGTAATTTTTTGAAAATAAAGCAGAATGAAAATTAAATTTTTATAGGTTTAAGAAAATGTCACTGTTTAACAATTGTCCTATTTTCTTTAAGGGATGGAATTTCTCTAATAGGGTCATACTGTAAAATTTGCTTTAGTATCTTTCCCTAATAATTCATTCTGATCTCTTTCAGACAGGCTCTTTCTGCCCGCTCTTGAGTCTTGGTTTATGATTTACTGGTGACAGACACTCACTACGGTACATTAAATCTACTGTGCAATCGCCCAGATATGGATTTCTCTTGGATACTTTCATTCTATGTCATCATCTTTAAGTTAGTTACTTGGTTACTTTATACCAGATCTTTTTTCTTTCCTTCTTTTACAATTGCTCTGGAGATTGATTTCTTTAATTAGTATTTCAGATTAGTACTTTCAACGCTTGCGTTTGCCTATTTCCCTTTTTCTAGTTATGTTTCTTAAATCTGATGCCAAATAGGTCTTATATTTATCCTGGACTAACAGTTGTGGATTTTGCTAATCCTAATGAAAAAAATCAGCAGAAAAATCTATAGAGGGAAGAAATTCTTGATCCTACAACTTAATGTTACATAAAAAACTTACAAAAACAACAGCATTGTTGTGATCATAGACAACATGAACATCATTTAGGGTAAACAAAATTACAATTCTTTACATTGTTTTTAATATCTTGAATAATCAAATCTTTATAATAAAAATTAAGATATTTTAAGAAATATTACAAAAATAAAATGTTAACTTAATGAAATCTTTAGGTAAGTTTAGGTACTTAAAAAACTTTTTTTTACCAATACATATTTATAATTTACACAAATTTTTGGGTCTAATAAAAATATTTGAGTTAATAAGACTTTTAATATTTAAATAGTATATTTACTCAATTTAAAATGTTTGAAATTTACATTACTTTGAGTGTAAATTGTTTTACGTAAAATTGCAGTACACAGTTTTTGAGTGTAGAAGCTTAACTGATCAAGACACTGGTTCATCCTTTGTTTCATGAGTTATTTGTTCTGTCTCATTACAGACAGCTTTGGAAAAATGTCAATATTCTTTATTTTCAGAAGAGCCGACTCTGAACAGGCCATCATTTACCAAGGGCAGTTATGAAGGACATGGAATGAACTGAAAGAACTGTGATTTTCTTTCACATACAACCCCTGGCACCTTGTGGTTTTCTCATTCTTGACTCAAAATCAATATGTCTGCATCTCATCTTGCTTCCTGCTATAAAGAAGAATCCTCATGTCCGTTTGCATACATATGTGTGGCTAACTGACATGACAATTATTTATAATTTGTTCCATTATTACCAAGTTGACATTTTGCAGGCTCTCTGAACGAGGATATCAAGCTAACACTGGCTTGAACATAGACACATACTATCTCTTAATGCCTATACCATGGCATACGGGAAGTGACATGTGACACAAATGCATTACCTGCATGTATTCAAGTTAAGGATTTACTTAAGGAGGCATATAATCACACGTTTAGAAATATGTGATTTGCATTTCCATTTTTTGTTGATAAGATCAAAATACAGAGACACTTTAATTCTCAATTTATATGTCTTCACATGATCATTTTCATATGCAGATCATGTTATTCATCTCGGACTGGATTATTGTCTGTCCTCTTCAGCTGAATCAAAAACTGAGCTCCTGCTCATCCCGGCCAAGAACACCCATGGCAAGACCTTGACAACTCTACCAGCTCATCCACGCAGATGGCCAAGAACCATGATATCGCACTGGACGATGCTGTCATTCACACCTCTCAAACTAACCAAAGTCATAACGTGAAGACTCGACCGCCAGAACATGCAGTCGGACCTTTATTCAGATCCCGCTATCGGCACATACCTGTCTGTCTCTGTCTCTGAGTTGACAGGTTTTTCAATGTATTCGGCATATGCCCGAGTAGATGCTTCCTTGCATTTGTACAGTAAGCACTTCTTGCCCTTGCAGATAATGTTAAATAGTGCATGCGTCCCATCTGTTGGTCACAACAGTGTCATGTGAAAGGGTAATGCACTTTTTGAAATTCACTGGGTGAGAGCCAGAGATGTAATAAAACACTTTAAGAGGTGATTCAGCCCGCTTTTCTTTTATCTCAGTGCTCCGTGAATCCCATAAAAACCTACATTGCATTGACCGCATGCTGTGTGACCTTGTGTTTTTGGCCATTGATGGTGGGAAGTGTGCAGCATGTTTAGATGCAGTGAAAAATTGTTTTAGTTGGAACTACTTAAAGGAGATCTTAAAAACAGGATGATATGAAACGTATGACATTAGGGACGCATGCTATTAAAAAAAAAAAAAAAAATGCAAATGTCCAGTCTGCCTTTGTTTAGCACAAGTGTAGGTCTCACGGGCTCATCCACGCCATCAAAAGTGTTATAAGAGTTTAAAGCCCACGTGTTGAAAGACTGAGCACAAACACAGGTTTGAAAGCATCGTAATGTTGGATTGCATGGACAAATTCTAACTGACAAACTCTTTTTTCAATTTGGCACTTGGCATTTTGGAAAAGAGATCATACATAGATATGTTTTGCGGAATTCTTCACTTATTCATGGATGTTGAACATATTGAACGACCAAAAATTCAAGTTTATTTTTCTATTAAAATAAAGAGCCAACAAGTGAGCGTCAGGTATAGATTTACATACACTTCTGTCACTTCCAGCCTATAACTTCCTCAGGAACACAAAAGTAATTTTTTAAGAAAGTTGGTAACTGAACAGCAGTGGCACCTATTAACTTCTAGTGTATAGAAAATGCAAGTGAATTAGATTAGATTAGATTAGATTCAACTTTATTGTCATTGCACATGTAGGATACAAGGCAACGAAATGCAGTTAGCATCTAACCAGAAGTGCAATAAGCAGTAAATACAGGATATATATGTAATATATACAATAATTATACAGAGTATATGAATATAGATAAGTATTATGGACAGATTTACAGGTTAATATACAAGCAAATATACAGGCAGGTGTGCTGTGAACATCCTATACATTATGTACAAGTGTATGTACACTTTAGACAGAACTATAAACATAATTTACAGAATGGGTACAGGTGTCCAACATTCTTCGAAATATGTTCTTTGCAGAAGAAAGAAAGTCATACAGGTCTGAACTGACACAAGGGTGGTGTCTTTGCGTATGGTAAAAACAGCCTACAAAATCGTAATGCTCACGCAAGAATTGAGCCTTTACAGGTATACCGTTTCAGACAGAGGTAGTGACACCTCCAGAGAGCGTCATCCATCTCTCTATTCCTAAGTTTAGTGTGTCTGCTCATGAAGAGTGAGACATCAAAGCACACAGCTCCCCCCAGATGTTCAACCATATGTGCGACAGCACTAAACCATGGCTAAAACCTTTGGATTTCACAGTATTAAACCTGTGTCAGCCTCAATCCACAGCTCTTCCACTCAGCCACCGGAGATTACAGCTAATGGACAAACCACCATCTGTTTTCAACAGAAAAACAACTTTCCATTTAATTATATGCATTAAACAGTTTTTTTAAGGTTTGTGTTTCCTGTATGACTGCAGATTTTATGACATGGCTGAAGGTATCAGACAGAAAAGCTGTTTAGATTTTTACACGGGCCATCAAAACCCAAGGTCAGTGGGTTACCGCTAAAACCCAAGGCTGACATTACGTTCGACTATTCCATGTTTACAAGCATCTAAATTAATACGATCCGCTGTCATGAATCCTCCATTGCCAATTTACTTACCCTTTAATCCACGTAAAACAGTTTTCTTCCTATATGGATTAAAGATGAAAATAAATACATATGCACGTAATCGGCATGAAAATTTACAAAAGCATAAAATCATACAAATCAGTTATTAAAACATTAAATTCAATTTATTAATGAAATTAAAATAGTAAACAATATAGTTAAAGTGTGTATGTTAAACACTATAATGATTTTTATTCCAAACTCGTGTGTCTGAAGAAAAGCATGTGGCACCATCTTTGTTTCCGTCAGAAAATGCTATAAATGCCAGTGTTGATTAAATATTAATTGAGAGCCACCATCTGCACTTCCTTCAGATTAAACAAAGCATGCTAATACAGTATAAAACCACCCTTAAAAAGGTCTTACTCTCAGTACAAAGCTATAGCGTTGTCTGTATCTCGGAGAGACTACACATCTGTTCGCTGGCATGCATAAAAGCACAACTCGTGTGTTTATAACTGTTCTTAACATCAAAATAGCAATGTTCTGAAAAATTATTCACACGGTTCAGCCTTTAAAACTGAGCTTTGTTCAAATTCATGCTTGAGAAAAATTACAAATTATTTTTCTTGTTAAAGCAAATGAATCACATCTTTTTTCTGCACATATGAACACATATTTGTTTTGTTGGAAGAGAAGGTTACTAATAAGTAATTTTATAAAATAAAATTTTTTTTTGCCAAAAAGAACATTTTCAGATTTGATGATTAAACTTTAAAACCTTCTCTTAAATTTTCATCCCTGCGATTGCACATCCTCAAAAACCGAATGTAATTATATAATTCAAGTTAGTCGCTTTGGATAAAAGTGAAAAATGCAAAGAAATGTAAAAAAAATGAAATCCTTAAATACCTGTTCTTTACATTCGATATAAATTACATTGAGGTTATAAGATTCCATTTCATTCTATGTAACATTTTAACATTTTCTTTAAATGTGACCCATTCAAATTTATACTATTCAAGATGCCATTAATAAAAAGGAGGCTTTTTAAATTCTACTGGGACAAGTCTCTGGAAAGTGGGTACAAATACAACTCAAGAGAACAAAGAATTATAGGACTGTGTACTTTATTTGCTTTTTGTATCTCCAAATAAACCATAATTTCCCAAAATGCTTGACTTTGCTTTTTTGCCATAAAATAAAAAGTTATAATTTACTTTTGGCCACTACTGGATACTGAGACAATCTGTACCATACACAATATAGTGCCAAGAAAAAACTGGGCTGTGTATTATTTGTCATTGTCACAAACAGACTGCGCAAATACAATTTTATAGCTTTAATTTTCTGCACCATTTAAAATTATATTTGCTGAAACGAAAACAATACGAAACACATTTTGATTAATTCTTCTTAGATGCCAGCTTTAAAATCTCTTGCATGGCTCACTGCAGTGAAAGAAAATCTGTCATTTTCCCATTTCATGAGAGAGGTAATGTATACGATATTTGGATTTAGAAATAAAGTCGTGATGCTCTTATTTAAGCCTCTGAAACTGTGCCATCTCGGTCTAATCATAAAGAATTGGCCCAGAATTTCTCTGTTGTTGCTGCGGATGAATATGAAAGCGAGAGCATTGTATCCTCGCTGTATTCTTCATGCATTTCTGTCGAGTAAGCACATCTGTCACAAAAAGCTTTGTTTGGCTAAAAATAAAACCAATGTCTATATTCAGGGTATCAAGGCATTGCATATGGAAATCAAAGTCTCAACATTCTGAGGTTGAAAGATATACTGAACAGGACATGTGTATATCAAAAAGTTATTTTCTTTGCATTTATTTTACTTCATCATAGATGATATTTCCTTTCTAAGCTAAATTCGGAGGTAAAGAATAAATGGTGTTTTTATAAACCAAAAGTTTGATATATATATTTTCCCAACAATTATACTGTTACGGTAAACAACACTAGGAAAATTACAGTTGGGATTAACAATTGCTTAAGAGGGCATATGAACCATGCCATATATTAGTTATAGAGAAATAAAGCTTTGTCTCTTTGCATTTCTTTAAAAAAATGATTGTACATACTCGGAAACATAAATGTGTTGTTAATTGCAATGTAAAAAATACCAGATAAACAAATTCAAAAGATCATGACTATACATGACTATGATCATAACTGACAGTATAGATTTAAGAACAGTCACAGGACATACCCATATAGGGAATGTTAATACTTAAAGAAGCATATAACAGAGATAAATCCACCAACATACATTACATACAGCCAGAGATAGGTCAAAGGACACAAGCAAACAGCTTATTGAAGACAACTGAAAGTTAAAGGCTCATATATATCTTCCCTTGCAATGCAGTAATAGTTTTTTCACCTTAACCAAGCAAAGGTTCCTAAAATTATGTTTTTTATGTAAAGTATCCTGATTTTTCATTTTGATACTGTTGGTTAGGGTTGTAACGGTTCACCATGAACCGGTTGAAAACTGGCTAAAATGGTGATGGTTCAAACTGGCTGATCTGTGAAACTGTTGTAACTGCTTACTTTCTTTATACAGGTGCAAACAGATAAATTCAAGACTTTATGCAAACACTGCAATTAGATGTTTAAGTACAATAAATATGATGAACAAATACAGTAAAAAGGGTTTGTAATCTCTATGCGAAAACTACTAACAGGCCAAATCAAACTGACCGGAAGATTTGCAGCTAAGGAGATCACACACAATAATACATGATATAACGTAAAGTCTTTTTCATTTTAAAAGACTGTTTAGGAGCGATTTGAAAGAGTTGGATTGACGCATGCATTATTTATAGAAAGGTTCAGACTGTGGGATGCGACCCGACAGTTGTCCGGTCTGCCCTACACGTGCAGGTTGCTTCAGAATCTGTCAGTAGTTCTTTAGCTTTCGTGCTCGAAAGAACAAAAACACACGATTTTTTATTTTTCACATAATAATGGAAACTTATTAAGTTCTAATTTCTCAACGCATTTTGTCAAAAACAAATCGTGATTCTTGACCAATCGCATCGTTAGAACAGTTTCATGACTCGCATCATGAGTTAAGTTTTACATCCTTAGTGTCATAGAAACAATTCAATGTATCTGCCTGAAACGCCATGTTTCAAGTTAAAACTGACTCTTAATTTCTGTTCTATCAGTCTGTTGTCTGGAATTCTTGAGTGTCAAATGTTTGTTCTGTGGTTTGTTCTCCTAAACTGAACCAAAGCCTGGCTTTCTAATATCTTTATGACCTCTAACTCGCCCTCAGTCCATCTGCCTGAGTGTTCTTCAAGTAAGTGTTTTGGAGTTCTAGCACCCCATATGTGCCGAAACAATTCGTTCAATGTTCAGCTGTCCACAAACAGATCAGATTTCTTTTTATTCAGTTTGTTATGCCCCAAAGAGAGTTATGAACATATTCATTATTGTATGTTTGTGGCCTCAACCATACATTAATGCTATTAAGTCTTCAAAAATGTAAGAAAGTTTATTTGTAAACTTTCACAGAATATTTACAGGTACTAACACACACACTAAGGAAATGTGAAATGAGGTTTAGAATCTTGTGGGCGCTTTAAGAAAATGCTCTGCAGATGGTATCGTAAGATCGAAAAATTTCGAAATATGAATACTATAATAAACATTGTTCTGAATATTTAAGAGTATTTAATTATTTTATATGTTTCCATGTTTAACATTTTTAATACAAAGCACTTTAAGGCAGAAAAACAACCAAGGGAAAAGTCTAAATATGCAAGTTTAATAGTCAACACATATTTTGGGGTTAAAATTATCAACCACAAGGGGACTTAAAAAACTAAATTTACAATATTATTAGCCTGAAACACCAATATATTTAACATAAACTGCAGAGCTATATAAATAATTATAAAAATGTTATAATATAAGCAATTATATAATATATCAACTGCTGAAATTAACATTTACACTTATAAATATTTAAAAAAAACAGAAATATATATATATATATATATATATATATATATATATATATATATATATATATATATATATATATATATATATAATTAAAAAATATGCAAACAACTGCAAACAAAAATAAAACCAAACTTTATTCCACACTTGCATTTCATTCTGAAGCATAACGTTTATTATTTTCTCAATAAACTAATCGATTTTATGACTACTTCCCAAGGCTTCAATCTTCAGCAATATTCTTCACAATGTACCAAACTAAGTAAAAGCCCCATTCTCTATTGTCCGTCTTCCCTTCACGGCTTTACTATAACATACAAGTAGCGAACCCTTTTGTTCAATATATAGCTCTTAAAAGCATCTAGAGAGGATCTCTTCATTACATTACATTTCCAAACAGGCAACTAAAAAAACAATATATTAGGACAAACAAAGGCCCTGCACTTAAAGCGGATGGCTTTCTCATCCACAGAGGTTTAATTACCAAGCTTTGGCTGATGCATAGGACTCATCCTCTATTCTCTTCATTTATCTGAGCTCTACGTTATCTCTCCTTCTCTTTTATTATGCTTCCGCCCCGCGTCCCTCTTCAGCAAACGCTCTGTATGCAGCAGAGCTGCTTGTCTTCTGGATCCTACACTTTGATCTGCGAGAGAGAAAGCAAAAGAGCTGCTCGCTGAGGGCAAAGTCACACTACCGCATTATTCGCTCGGCACCGATAAGAAAGCTTTACACTATTTTGTCCAAAATGCTTTCATTAACATCCCTATTTCCCCCAGCTCCTGTCTTCATTTGGCCGCTGGCATCCGCTGCCAAGTCTTTATCTTCTCAGGGGCATGTGGGAAAAGCTATCGTGTGTGGGGGGATAAAACGGTGCTATATTAGTCCCATTAGCCCTCATTTCACAATCCTAAACTCGGCCTAACGCCAAGTTTGCAGCATCCAAATTCGGAATGGACGACAAACAGAACAGAAAAATACTAATGGAAAATGTGCAGATTTGGAATATTTTCCAGCTCCGTGAACTGAGGATATCTAAATCTGATTTGGGTAAACTTACAGCAAGATTTAAAAGGATCACACCAAGCACATTTTATCCCATAATATTCCTTTTGTGGAAGAGGCAGAGATGGGTTATTCAAAATAACAAAAAGACGTCCATCACACCAGGTCCTGTTTGTTCCAGGCACTTGCAAAGCTAAAAATGTTACATGGAAGCTCGACTTTGTTGACAGTGGCGATATCAAATTCTGAAGATTTTACCGGCTGTCTTGGAGGATGGAGGGCAGCCGGACTCAAATCAAACCAAATTTAGGATGACGGGTTTTCAGAACGTTTAATAAATGTGTGCATCAGGTGTTGAAAAAAATATTAAAAGTAAGATTGTTTATTGTCTCACTTTCACCGTCTGAATCAGAGTGTCACCATAATTTGGAATGATTCACCCTACAATTACACCCTAACTTCAATATACACCCAGAGGCTCGTATTGAAAGTGCATAACTCATAAAATCAGTATGCATCTTGCCAATAACAATGATCATCATGTCAATGACCTCTTTAGGAAAACAGTTGGTGAAATAACCTTGATAGTATACAAGTACATAAAAAAGAAACCATTTTCAAGACCGTTTTTAGTTTTCCTCTATGTGTTTGGTAAAATGATTGTGTTGGTTTTACTCTGTGAACCTTTATGCATATTTCTACCAAACTGTAAACAAAAATATTGTTTGAATGTGCATTAACATGGAGGAAACAAAAACTGGATGAGCAGGACAAAATAACACAAAAGACCTCAAAAACTGCAAAGAGAAACTTAATTTTCACGTTTAAGTGATAAAACAGTAATATTTGTTCTTTTTTTAAATTCATGTCATATTCACGTTTAATTCATGTTTAATTTGTGTCTTGTTGTGCTGTTGTTGTTTTTGTTTGATTCGTGGGTTTGATTTTGAGGATATTTCGACATACAATGGACTTGAATGGCCACAATACATCTTAAAATGCGGATTAAAAAAGCTCTTTTTCCGTGGCCTTAAAGTTTCTGTATACTTCCGATGTCGAATACAACCAATTTAGCTGTGCATTTACAAAAGTATGGTTGCCTGATTTCTCTTTCACTGAAAGTGACATTAGCATTCAGTGAACACTGAAACAACATTTTGGGCAAACATTTACAAAATCTCTGCTGAATTGTTCTAAGGTCAGTTTCCTTCAACAAAAAGTTCATTGATTGGTTTTCCAAGGTCTCAAAGTACTCGATAAACAAACTTTAAATATAACCCAACTCCAAATCTGCTGTGGTCTCAAAGGCCTGCAAAAACAGCACGATACACATTCATCTTCGTTTGTATTAGGAGGAGAAAGATGAAGGCTCATCATCACAAGTATGACATGGAAGGTAGGTGGAGCTGGCCCAAAGCCCATGTGAATGATATTGTGCAGTTGAAAGACAGCAGCTCATTACGCGATTGAAGAAAGCTGAAAGAAGGCGCTAGATGAAGAATACTGACCTATTTTTGTATCTCAGCACTTGAAGTATGAGCCTCCAGTTAGCCCCATCAGCAGTTCTGTCACATTGACTGAGAACGCTCGCCGTCTCCGCAGAGATCCATGACATCCTCAAACGCTAATGAGCCATCCAACCTGTGGATGATTAGAGAGGTGTTTTTAAAAGATATCTGGAATATCGACAATGAGTTTTCTGCTGCGATCTCATTTTGTGATCTTAATCTTGATAAATTATCTGGTTTGTTATAGGACATTTCCAATGAGATGCATTTAATAAAGCTTCTGTAAATGAGACACAAGATTGCAGCTAGGGTTGTGTGCCATTCATATCAAAATGCCTTAAAATTCAATTTAGTTACTAAATTTGATGGAAATGCTAGTGAAAAAGTGATTTTTTTGGTGAAATAAAATGTAAAGCTTTAAAATTAAATAAAATTTGGTTAAAGTTGTGGGTATGTGTAATAAATAAGTAAATCTGATTTACTTAAATATTTCTATTACAATTCACCAAAATATTAGGTGTATGTAACAAATATATAGTTGTTTAATATAAAGCATTAAAATAAAAATTTTGGTACATTTTAGAGGAAAGAACTGCTTGATTTTTTTAAATATTTTAAATATTTTGAAGGTTTTTAAATATTTTATTAAGTTGCCATAACTGTTTATTGTTGTGATATTTACGTAGCCACATTCACTTTTATACAGTGACATTGAAGAAGTAAAATAAAATGGAAAGACATTAATTGTTCATATTGAACATTGTTCATAATTTTTTAATCGGTATCAAATGAATATAATAAGATCCCTTCCAATTCAAAGTCAATATTGTTGGGGTGCCAACGATCTTCAAAATATCTTCTTTTATAGAAAGAATGCTGTAAAGGTTTAAAATGACATGAGGGTAAGTAAATGATTTTAGAATTTCAGGGGTGACTATTTTAAAAAATGAGACAATCCTATTGCTGCACAAAGACAAAGAGATGAAACCAAGTGCTCATTGTGAAGAGAGATGCACACAAAGTAAACCCACAGAAGCTCATCCAAATGCAGACGTTTGAAGGTAAAGATGAGAGCTCCCGCAGGGTTTGGCTGGCAGGGTTTGGATTGGGCTGGAAAATTGTTCACTGAGCGGGAAAATGACGGTCAGTTTCCTGCTGTCAAGCTGTCGGGAAGGAGAGCAGCAAAAACACACCCAGGGCAGGCCTCATGCTGGCACCAGCAGTGAGAACAGAACGGAGAGAGAGCTAGAATGAGAGAGAGAGCTACACCAAACGTGCGTAGACAAACACAGTGTCATTGTGGAAATTGGACGACTCATTTCAAATTTGTCACAAGGATTTTATTACGGGTTTCCAGGGTTTATGCTATCCTAAGTTGTGCTTTTGACCACTGGTGTCAAATTTTAGAAGAGTGATAGTCAATTGGGTGGCAACCTGTTGGCATACGATAACCACCTCGTCCCTCTGCTCCAAACTCAAAGCTTTCATGATGAAATATTGACTGACACATGTAGACTTTTCATGCACGGCAGACACAGACCTCTTGTTCAGTGAACACAAGCGTTGACCTACGATGCCGACGCGTCTGAGAGAAGATAAAAGCCAAAACAGAAAGTCATGGAAATAAGAAATAAGTATGATTGGTGTCCAAGCTGTTGACCTAATGAAGTCTGGCCTCAGTCGGCCCTCTGACGTGATTGATTGAGGTAATTTCCTTTCTTTACGAGTGGGTGAAGAGAAACAAGTGTCCTGGAGCAAAATTCATGAGCCACTGTACTGAAATCTGACAGCCCATCATCTCTTCAGATGGCTGATCTGTCAAACCCAGTGGTGAAATAAAAGTGAATATGACATGATAGATCCCCTACAGCAAGTCTTTCATAAATACCCATTATGGGAAAGCAATATTAATCATACACTTGTTCCCATACGCTTTGTTTTGCACAAAAGAAACCTCCAGCCCAGACGTACATTAGGGCTGTGCAATATTGATGAAAAATGCAATAGCATGTTAAACCAACTGTGATACAATATTTCTTTGTTTAAAATCTATTAAAATGTTATCAAATAAATTATATAACCATAATATTATAAATACAAGAAAGCAACAATATAAGTTGTGCTTTCTTAGCATGGCATGCTTGCCCAATCATTATTCTGCATTAACACAAAAATGGTTACAGATTGTTGGATCAGAGGTTTGTCGAAATAAATCTGCTCCTTTATTGCGAATTTTTGCATTAACACGAATATTATTTTTTGTTTAGCTATTGTATTTAAATAACATTTTTACACGTCTTACAGGAAGTTATACTGGCATCATAAAACTGGCATGTTACTAAAATAGGCCTTTAACTTGTAATATAATTCTAATATTATGTAAGTGAGGAATATTTATGTACATAAGTAAGAAGTAAGGATGAAATTGCTGTTACAGTGGCTATTATGAGCTGTCTGGAATAAGCCTTGCTTTATTAATGTAATTATTTTTTTAATTGGATCGAATGCAAGCAGTACTCTTAAATTTACCCACAAACTGCTACTTTATTCAGACAGTTGCCAAAAAGTTCTGTGTATAATGAAGGCACACCAGGCAGTGCAATGAAAACGTATAGCTTTCATTAAGGAGGTCAAAACTAACGAGATGTTTTGAGAAAAACAGAAATACCCTTAAATTACAGACATTAGCCAAGTTAGTCAAAAACAGTTTATAGAGAATGAGGTGGAGAATGTTTACCATGAAAACAGATGGTCAATTCAGATAGGATTAACATTATAAAGTGTGTTTGAAAAGCAACACATAAAATAATAGATATCACTCGAAATATAAGTGGATATCAGGATTGTGCCTTCAGTTTATTTGCATGGCTTCATTTGGCTTTGCATTACTTGTAGACAACCAAAACACTTGAGTTGTTTCAAATCTAAATCACAAAGAAATATATTTGGAACAATGATTGTAACCTAACAATTTTTGAACTCCCTTAACTTCCAGAGTAGGACAAAGTACTTAAATTTTTTTGTGTTGTTGAACACAGAAGATATTTTGAAGAGTGTTTGACAGCCAAAAGTTCTGCGGCACTTTTAACCATTTTATTTTGCTACTATGGTAGTCCGTAGTGTCCAAGAATTGTTTGGAATTTTTGGGTGAACTATTCCCAAAGAATCATACATTTACGATGATAATAATAAGCCCCAGAAGATACGCATGACAGGAGAAGAAACATGAGCTTCTGCAGTGTCCTATTGGTTCTTCAGAACTTCAGAAATAAAATGCAAACATCAGTTGTTCTGTGCCAAGTTTGCTGTGCTCAATATAGATTGGTCTAAGACAATTTATCAAAGAAAATGGTTCTAAGGACTTTCCTGAGAGAAGGAATGAATCTTTTTATTAGCCATACATAAAAAGATTTGAATACATTTAAATTGTCTTATATCATACCGAGTATTGCAGATAATTCTTCTAGAATGCATAATCAGCCATCATCATAATTCAGGCATCAAATGAAACTGCATGCAACATTTGTCAAAAGAGTAAAAACAACAAAATAAGTATTATGAAAGCATATCACTCATATATAAAGCCCCATCTCAATTCTTCCCCAATTAGTTGTCTCAAATCTCCTTTGGTTGAAGGGAAGGGGTAAGGCCTGATATTTTTTACAATTCGTTTTTTTTTCACACTTATTTTTATGTCATACAAGTTATCCGGAGCAGCTTTATTGAAAGTCAAAATACCTCTCCAAACTTTGGCAGTGCTTCATCTCGCTTTATGTGATTTCCTAAAGGAAAATGCAAAGCGAAATAGCTGTGAATGACGGCATCACTTGGAACTTGCAATAAACATTTATGCACGTCCTATGTCGTAACATAAGGTGCTCGCGACGACGTACGATGACGAATAACAGTGTAGTAGGGTAGGCCAATTTCTTAGGAGGAAATTTTCACATTTCCCATTGAAACTTAGTTTTAAGGGCCAAGGGAAGGGGGTACAAAATAGAATTAGGATTAGTCCCAAGTTGCCTATTGTCCACATCAGACAATCGTTTCATCAATTTAACACCGTTAAACATTTAACACACTTACTTCTACCCAAGACAGTGAATATATTTTTTACACTTTAAAGTAGAGAAGTTCTTAAGATAGTAAACAACTGCATCTGTCTTCTTATCACCTATCCACAGTTATTCAGTTTTATATTCTGATGCTTTTTTAAACCTGCTTCACCGAGAAGTTTCATTACAAGTTGAAAGCAAAGAAACACATCATCTTAGAAAATAAATCACAATGTCATGGTGTTTTTCCCAACACTAAATGTGAATACAAATGCATGTGTCAGACATCAAACCGTAACATAAAATATCAGATCCTCTCTATTATTAAAAAAAAAAGAGGCTTACCGCTTCACACCGCTGTAATGTTCTAATGTTTGGGAAATGATAATATTATTTTCAGTTGACAAACCACTACAATAACCTTCTACAGATCATGAAAGCCAACAAAATTAGACAAATAAATTGCATGCAGAGTGATAAATTAAAAATCACATATTGTTCAGAAATACTAGAAGTTAAATGTGAGTTACATCGAGAAAAAAAATAGTTTTTTATGCATCATCTAATTAAACATTTGGCTTTAAAATCAGATTACAATTGTGTGTTTTATTTGAAATATATATATTTTTGTTCAAAACGTAAAATATGAATGTTTTCCATTAGGAGCTTGACTAAGAAATCTTTGTGTAGACACAAATTGGACGTTAAAGATAAGAAATATTTAAGTTAACAAATGAAGAGATTAGTCACAAGCATTCTGTCTATCAAAGCCATAAAGGTCTGACACAACCTGTTAATGTAGGCGATAAGTTATTTCTTCATTACCAATAACACTTACAAAGAATATTTTTTAAGTGTACAAGATAACCATATGATCTTAAAATAATGTTTCATCTGGATTTCACCATAATCTAATAATATCAGGGTTGTTTGCTGAACTTTAATTAAAAAGAACTAATGAATTCTGGATTATTCAGTACATGTTACAGGATAAATACAGATGGTGTTTATTTGTGAGCTGAAATGACATAGAATAATTAAGGAATCTTAATTAAATGTAAGACAAGGAAAGAGCATAGTAGTTTGATTAAATTTCTGGTAACGTAGATGTGTGATATTGTATGTGTGGTTTTACACTGTATTGACGATAAATGTGTTTGGTAAACATATGTGGAAATATGTTTCATAAGAGGTGTTTTATGATTTAAAAATGTGATCTTTGGCTTTTGGAGTCTGCAACAAAAAGATGATGTACGCAAAGGTTAAAAAATACTTCTTGGAATATAATGTACATAATATTAATAATAATATTACCTTAATATTCAAAAATTCTCAATGATTCATTGGGTGTTTGTAATTACATAGAATACGGTTTTTAAATAAAGTGTAATAAATAACGTACAGAACAAATTAGTTTGATAAAACAATTTTGGTTACGTAGGTGTCCTATACATTGCATTGGATACATTGGATTAATATGTATGACACAATTCTAAAATTATACATTTATCCGTCTCAATAGAGCAGATATTTTCTATGATTGTAAAGTTTAATTATTGGCTTTGGAGTCCAACAGCAAGTTGATGCACGTTCAAGGTTAGACATTTGTGGCGTTGGCACGAACTTTAGAATATATTTATACAGGTCAAGGACGCGCCTTTTATATTTACTTAACACAACTTCAATAGGTAGACCTTATTTGTTTGTACATTTATACATTCATAACTTGATATCTAAAGAACTTTTAAATATTTCGGAAGGTGGGTAAGCACTTTACCTTACCCTAAACCTGAGGTGGCAAAGCAACAATAAATGGCTACCCTGACCCTAACCCTGACCATGACTCTCTCCCTAAACCTAACTTCACAAGGGTTAATTTCAATCAGACAAAAGACTCATTCAAATGATTCAGAGTAGACAGTTTATCCCCATACCAATAACTTTTTTTATTCAGAATAGCAGCTCAAGAGCTTTTAGTATCCCAATATTTTCCATTCTGAAATATAATAATGATTGCAAGCAATAATCTGCACTGCATATGTGACAGAGCACCAGTAATTTGGAAGGAACATTATACATATATATATTTGTAGCAAGCGATTTGTTGGAGTACACTTAAGTACATCAATTAAGTACATCACTTTTGGTTGACGGGTCTAGTCACTTCAGTTTTTAATATATTCAATGCGCTGATCAGGAAGTTTCGTATCCGCAGACAGTCGGATCCCCATGCACCCCCTGTGCGAATCTCTATGGGACATTAATGACCGGCCTATGTGCTGTTGTTCGTCTTGTGCAGTGGAAAAGAGGCTTTTGGGTACATTCAGGTTTTTTCATTGTGGGATTTTATGAAGAGAGAATGAAATCCCAATGACTGGCCTGAATTAGTACTGTTTTGCCTTTGGATTAAGCTGTTATTATTGTTCACTCCTCTCACGATTGTCACTAATGACTGTCCTTGCCATTCTATTTCATACTTCTGAAGTGCTATTAGAGAAGCTCATCATTTAGTGCTTTCATTCTGAAAACTTCACCATAATCAGCAGTTCAGACTGTCAAGGGTGATCATCATTACTGTAATTGGCCATTTAAAGGATTTTTGGTAGATTAAATCCTATCTCTCTCTCAATATGAGTTTTTTATTCTCTCACCTTCTACTTTTTCTATTTCTTAAACAAGCAATGCAACAAACACAACGGCCCATAAATGCAATACGATGCTTGAAACGTCCTGAAAATCTAAACTAGTATTTCTCACAGCATTTTATTTATTCAGACATTTGGTATACGGTAAAGTCTTGGGCACGTCCGTACGTTCATTGGTTCAATGGTTTGATTCTGCGTTTACATCATTTGCAGTAGTTTTTCATTAGAAAATATAATTAGACTTTCTCAACATTTATTCAGTCATTATTGGCAATAATCCAGCGAGAATTTTATTGTGCAGTACTGCGAAGAGACTTCAACTACAGCTTTGAAGCTGATTGTCTTGAAGCGTCTTAAAGACATTAACACAAATCTTTTGGATTTAGCCTGGTAAGTTTTTCTTTCTTTTGATCAATAGTGTGGAGTATTTGCTCTAGTCACACATCTTGTGCATCACTGGGTTTTTACGAATAACGGTGAAAAAATGTTTAGAATATTAAACGTACAGACACACCGCTCTGAATGATATACAAAACTGACTTAAAAACATTTATTGATGTGAAAACACTTTTTCACATTATGAAACGTATGAGTCTAGTTATTTGTGAGGTATACGATGTCATCAGATCTTGTTTCTCACACAAGGCTTGGTTCAGCCTCTTAAAACTGTGTAACTGAAAATTATGCTTTAACTTTAATGCTTGTGGTTTCTCAGCTCAAATAAGCAGTTTGTGTGAATTTTATATTTCCAGTCGGGCAAAGCATGTGTCTTGCACTGTTGTTTCTATAGTAACATATCTGATGTACATCCAGCAAAGGGGTATGAAACTGCAGATGTTTGACTATTCTGTATCATAGACTATGTCGGAATTTAAATGTCAAGTTCAATGTCTGATAAATATGAATTGCAACTTGCAAACATCTCTCTGCTTTCTGTGAAATTCTTGTTCAAATGATATGGTTTGGATTAAATGATACCAAAAAAGCTTAGAAACAGCAACGTCTGTCAATTTGTCATTTGAGTAAAAAGACAGGTTTGCTGCCATATTTTGGCCTAGCTGTCACCGGATTTCACAGTTTTGTACTATATGTTCATTATATTTTATTTATCTTCTTTATCTGTCATTCCTTTAGCTTCTATATCTTTGGTATATTTATCTGACTGCTAGTTTAAGCCTTTGTTAAGCAGTTTCCAATGCACTGGCTGTCTGTCTTTTTTATTCTTCAATGGTATTCCCCTTGATCTAAGGTTACATGGATGAAAACTCTAAGGATTTGGTCATTTTATTCTGCATGCTCCTCTTCTGATTACATAACATAATTCTAATAATCTTGAAGGAAAATGAATGTTTGGAATACAATATCTAATCTTAGTACCCTTTGCATTTTGTTCAGAGTTTCAATAGCAATGATATACAATTATATACACACGTTTAACTTATCATGAGAAAATTAGAGATTTTATTGTTATAGCCCATAATTTAGTATTTGGTGGTTTGAAATCATCATTAATGGGTACATAAAAATTAAATAAATAACTACTTTTCTTCTAAGCCATCCAAGAGTCATCACTTCTTAATTTATTGTGTATTACACTTTTTGGTGTGTGCTTTTTAAATGTATTTTCTTCTGTTTTTAAGAAAATATAAACCAAAACCTTTTATTAAGCACACAAAAATAAGAATTAAAGGAAAAACTATTTTACTGAACCCCAATTTGCAGCATTAAGTTTAAAGACAAGTACCCAGCTTTTTTTTATCAAACAGAGATGGCGATATGGAAGCAAAAATTGCTGCTTTAAATCAAGATGTATATATGTTTGCCTTTTAATAATAAGCAAAACGTTTGTAGTAGATCATTGTTTATGTGCTTTCATCTATGGCCATGTTTCATGATCAACTTAACACATTGTTTTAAAGAGATATTTCATTCTGTACATTCTGAGTTCAGCACATCATGCATGCACATGGTAGTATTCTCGGAGTAATACATCTTTAAGAAGCTTCTGTTTCCGCATAGGACTGCAGTGTGAATCATTAACTACAATAATATGAGATATAAAAAAAACAAGTGCTATGCGGCACAACAATTTCACACCGATTGATTTTCCTAAAACTTATTTCGTAAATTGGCTGTCACTCAATTTTTGTGATAGGCAGAAAAAGTCTATTGGGAAGACATTGCCTTGAAGAGTCCATAAGCTCAAGGCAAAAAGAATAGATAGACCCTCGCTAGGGCCATTACCGGCTCTCATACCTGGCCGTGCACCATCACAACCCGTCATAATCACCACATTGACTCATTCATTTTTCACTTTTGACACAGGAGCTGTTTTGATAGGCCCATAATCCTGTCTATCAGTACTGCCATATGTGTGTTTATGCCTTCCCTTTTCGCACGTACTGTCAGCTACTGTATATCATGTTAGGATTACTGCAGCAAAGTAATAATGGTATGAATCCTATCATGGCTCACATGCACTCGCATCATTTTGAGCTATGCTGGGTTTAGATCAAAAGCGAATTGAAAGGAGAAAATTCAATAGTGGGACATCATATCACATTAAGAGTGTAACATGTGTATGGAAGCAACGTCAACTTTGTGTAGCTTGAATTAACCTTATGATACAATTTAGTATATCTGAATATACTTTTGTGTTCTGTTGATCACAAAAGAAGATATTTTGAAAAGGTGACAAAGTTCTGGGCATCATAATTATAGTTACGAAAATCAAGCATTTTATGGTGTTTTGTGTATTGAGTTGATACTTAGATTTTGGGGTAATTCTATATAACGATGTGTCAATGGATGTTACATCGTAACTTTGTTTTCGTACTTGTGAGAAGTACTGGGGAGTCATATTCTAGGGAATAGAAATTAGATATGATTTATTTAGTTAAAGAATTGATATGTTTTTACAATTTATTCCCAGGGACATTTATATCTCTATGATTAGTTTGTGACTCACACTGGGTCACGACTGTGTCACGCTCAAAATACTCCATAACGCCTTACAGCCGAATGTAACATACAGCTGCTGGATAAGAGCGCATACTTCAGTTTCTTTTCATCTATTTCACTAACATCTACAGCAACACTTATTGCTTCTTTGATCCCCATCAGAAACTCCTGCATTGAGACAAACTATTTTTTAAGCCATGACAGTTTTACATTTACTTATCACATTTCAGTTTGTTTTTTGGTCTCTTAGGAATGGCACGTTCAAGGATGGATGACTCATCCTACACTCACTCATGTTGTCCAATACAATGTTTTATGAAGAGAAAATGATTTCCCCCTCGAAATGCATATCCATAACAAAATGCAAATTTAGATTTTGGCCACGTTGCAAATTTATGAAAACACTCAAAACTGTAGGAAATTAGCCCATCCAAAATGTCTAATAATAACTCATCAATGTGTGACCCTGCATGTGAAAACTCATCTGAAGTATTTTGTGTGTATGTTTTTAAACATAAAACCATTCTACACAACGTAAAGAACATTCTGTGAGTGTATAATATTTTAATCTTTTATATTGACTAAGACCATGTCAATTATTAAAATCCTAGTAAAATTAATAGGTTAAACCAAATAATGCTTTAAGCTTTACATCTCAGAATTAGAATTTCAATAGCCTGGTTTTCACAGCCAGAATCACACACATGTATGAAAAATTAATAATCACATATGGATAGCTCACACTTTAACCTCCCCAAAAATGTTCACCCTCGAAAGCCCTTTAAAACAATTTTTTTCTCCCAAAAATGACAATTCTGTCTTAATTTATTCACTGTCATCATTTTAAAACTGTTTAACTTCATTTCTTCTACAGAAGACAAAGAATCTATTTTGAAGAATGTCTGGAACGCATTCACTTGCATTGGTTTTGAGTCCATACAATAGAAGTGAATAATTGCTGTTTCTGTTAGGTTAGCACCTTAAAATATCTTCTTTTGTGTTCTAAGGAAGAAAGAAAGTCATACAGGTTTGAGATTACAAGAACGTACTTATTAAGATACAAACACAACTGCCAAAGAGAATTCCATAAACCTTAAGAAGTTTGGTGTCTCCAAAAAGCTTAATCGTTATGTCCATAACTCAGGTTTATTTATCTTTTTTGAAATATTTTTAAATTTGTGCATTTTTATGTTTAAACACTATTAACAAGGGAATAAAATAAACAGCTGCTTCATATTTATGATCAGTTAATAATTATATTCTCAGGGCATTTTTATGTACTATATGTAGTTTTACTTGACAGCATGTCACAATACAGAGCTGGCTTTCAAATATTGTTTAACATCTTTATAAAACAAAACTTTTCCTGTCTATTTTGTAGTTGAATTTGGTTTGTATCCTAGATGCTCTCTGGTTTGTCTGTACAGCTGACTGACCTCAGCGTCTGGTGACAATCATCCTCTGTGTCACATTTCTCTTCTTCTGGGTGAGGCTACACAAACACATACTCTCATCTGTCAGCGGCTGGTACACCACAAACTAATGTTTATTTCAAATGTCTCACCACCGTATTACTCCAAGAGCTCTGAATGTTCTCTCACCACTGGGCCGGTCCGTCCCATTTGGTGTGGTTATATAACTCCCGGTCCCTCTAGACATATTTACTAGAGCCTGGACATTTGTATCCTATGGCAAAGCCAAACTAATAAATTGGAAAATTCTGTAAAAACGTCAACCTTGCCAAGAAAATATAGTTTTGACAAAGGATTTTAGTTTATTTATAGTAAAGCTGTAAATATTGGATGTTCAAATACCCACGCTATGTCTCTCTTTAAGTTTTTATAGCATTATTTTTATTTTTAGTGCATTATATTTCATAGTCAAGTGAGGGCTATTTTCAGGATTGTTACATCCAAAACACATCCATGGACACATAAATATAAAAATATAGTAATTACATTATGTTCTATGAAGTCATAAGCCTTTGCCATTTGTTGGATAATTTTGATTCTGGTTGTTTGCATCAATCTTAAGAAATTGTTGTCCTTTTTTGTCGAGTCCATACTACAGGTTTATTTAACATTTTAAAATATAACACTTAAAAATAGATTACAATTGTTCTGATATTTAAACACTATTAATACGGTTTTTGTATAACAGAAACAGTTGGTTCAGTGGTCACAGTTGTATTCCAAGAGCGTTTTATTGTCACATCCATAACTCTAGAATTACCCAAATGTACAAAGGAAGTCATTGGCATTAATGGCATCACATTCTAATTGGTTCAATCATTCACTGACTCAGATACATTGACATAAAATTAGGTGTACTCTATTTATAACATGAATTCTCAATGAAGTCTAATATCACAAGCTGTAAGACACATGAAAGTCGATGTGAATTCAAAGCTAAGCAGCGGACAGACCGATTATTAGATGATTAATAACTCTGAGCTCGAATAATTTTGCTTGTGTATTTCCCATATGTAAAAATCATTTGTTTTTAACGTAATAGAAAGGCTTCTCAAGCGCAAACTTGACAATGCATATTCGATCATGCGCTCCAGATCGCACAGGGATCCATCTGTTCACGCAGTGTGTTCATGTGGTGATCCCAATGACCTTATGTCTAAAGGTTTAAAATTCCCAGGTGATCGCAAAATGCTGCTAAGCTTCTTTAGAAATGGACACCGATGGAAAAGTTGGGAGACTTGGGAGGACGGGTGGAGGTGTGGTCATGACAACATATTCTATAAAGTCATTCTTGGACCGGATGAAAATATATGATGCAGTGTCTGCACTACAACATTTGTATGTTTTCTAAGAACAACAAAGCTAAAAACATTAATGTATGAATTGCAGCAGAGATACTGTACACCCAAAATTAAATTCTTGCTGACAAAAGCTTGTGAACGTTTTCAGGTTACGGCTGATAATTGATAAAGAGCTTATTGCCAATGATAAGATGAAGAACACAATGCCTATATATGTGTGCACATGTTGTACATTCAGTACAGTATGCATGCATATAGATTTGCATATAAATGGGTCTGTATGTCATCATATTTTATTTACTTAAAATGTTGTGAACTTTGGAATCAAAGATTTATAATTTAAAGATTATGAAAAAGGGTGTGTGAAATATTATGAAAGTACTAAAATTGACAATATATATTAACAGGTTATTTACTGGATACCATGAGAATATCATGATATTATAAACAATTTATTGTATTGATAACATTTTAACATAGGTCATAATTAAAGCGCAAATAATGCAGTAACTGTTTAACATCTTGCTTTTAAGGGACAGTCCACCCAAAAATGTATGACTTTCTTGTATGAATTTTTTATTTTGGAATGTATGTAACAGCTGGACACGTACACATTTAAATCAAGAGAATGAGTTCCACCATTGTTCACTTACCAACATTCTTCAAAATATATTTTCTGTGTTTTGCAGAAGAAACCAAGCCATTCATGTTTGAATTGACAAAAGGGTGCGTAAATGAGCACAGAGTTTTAATTTATTTTACATTTTGTAAACCATCCCTTTAAGAGCTTAAGAAATCTCTCAGTTTTTAACATTTGTTTTTTGGATATCCTTAATTGACCAAAGAAACATATGAACGACTTAAAGCTGAAATTCAATAATATCGTTATAAATTTCAATAAAAATATTTTAATAATAATCATGTATTGAATTCCAAAAATTGTGACAGCCCTAGTAAAATACTAATAACTGGTCATTATCAGATTAGCTTAAGTCATCTGCATCAATACTGCATTGACCAAATAAATAATCCTGTTACTGCCGGTCCACTATCTCTATGTTATATTGACAAACATAAGAAGAAAAGCTTATCAATATGTGTACATTCAAACATAACAACATTAATATCCCCTCAATCCCTCCCTCCAATCCTCGCCTCCCCCATCCTCCCCCTCTTTCTCTCTTTTCACAGCCCACCCTGCTCTCAGCCATAATGGTACATGCCATTAGAGAGCACATCTTAAGCAAGGAGGGGGGGTCTCTGCGAAGAGGCTACGCTGGAGCCACATAAACACATTCACAGATGTATCTCCATGCGCTCTGACAGCCGGACAGAGCCACAGCCGTGACGCTGAACATACAGGGAGATATCAAGTGGTGGACGGAGAGCGACCACCAAGAAAATAGCCACAGCATTACTGCGGGGTCTTGCCAACATCCCTCTCCTACGGATTGAGGGTTTGAGTGAGAGCGTGTCTGACATGAGAGAAAAGATAGGGGGGCAAATCTACCGGCTCAAGGCTTCTAATTAAGGTCCATGTTTCCACTCTGATCCTAAAGCTCAATTCAGAAGAAACAGCACAAACAGAGAGAAACACTCTCATCGATTTCACCCAACACAAAGAAGAGCAGAGGAGATAAAGAAATAAAGAGAGACAAAGAGTGAGAGGAGCGAAGGGATTTTTTGGATGAATGAAACATCATTCAGCATGTGGTGGAAATAGCTGCATCTACATAAGGTAAGAGAAACATTCTGTGTCTAATCAAGACCAAAAAGGGTGAAAATGTGTAGTTTCATGCTCTTAGACATTTCAGGCTGATCGCTCTCCCAAAGAAGATTGAGACACGGTTGTGCGGATGAGCCTTGGAGGACAAGCCATGCATGTGTTAGGATGTACGTGGAGATGAGGTTTTGACAGAGACCTGCGGCTAGCCTGAAGAAAGGAATCACTCATAATCCCGGCTGAGCTGAAAGCTCCGTGCTCTCGGACGGGCAGATTCAGTCACCAGCTGAGAACCTTGGGCAACAGTCGTGTTTGTGTCTATATGCCAATGCACATTACGCATCTTTTTGACAATTTTAAGAAACATCAATTTTGGTACCTGAGTGGACATTATGTTTAGCCCGGGTTAGTTAACCCTGCATTTGAGATATGTACTGCAATGAGCGCACAAGCTTTCATAACCAAAGAACTAGGTATTGACCGATTGTGACAGAAATAATCATCATGATTATTTTGCCCAACGTTGAGATCACAATTATTTAACAGGATTATACATTGAAAAATAAGTTGGTGGATAAATTGTAATAAAATAATACTTTTCGATCTAAATGTGAGAAGGTACAATAAGATATAAAGACAAAAATGCAAATCAATATATATAAATCAATAAATATTTATAATAGAAACAAATGCAAACTGAACGACGCACAATGATTAGTTTAGCGCAATTATTTCGTTTAGATTTTTCCCCGCGAATGAAACTGGTTTTAACAGGAATGACTTCATTTATCATCTACATGGATTCCATGTGATTAAATTAAGTTTTTAAAACATCGTTAATCTTAATTTAATGTTGCGGAACAGCTGTGCATGTTAAAATTAAGTAGTTCCAACAACCCATTTTTTTTTTAAGTTTGGAAGCCAAATTCGAAATTGAAAATCCATTACGATTAACTGCAAGAACTCGCGGAAGTCAACGCTCCAAAGCTTTCACTACATAGGAAATGTAGGACCCAAGTCCTAATCTACACATCTGTATTAGCGTTGAGTCATTAAAGGCTTAAACCCCCACCCACCTGACCCAGTGACAGCAGAGAGTAAACACGCACCGAAACAAAACGTTTATCCAAGTGCGTGTTAGACGTGATGCTCATTAGTGCAGGAAAGTGTCAGCTCCATCAACACTCCATCCACTCTCATTCATTGTGTGAAACACAACTCAGCCAGTTGCTAAAACATTAACAAACATATCCAAATAAATCATCACATAAGAGCACCAAATGCTGATCCACGGCAAGACTACGAAACCATTAGTATAGACGTGTAGCGATGTCATCAGAAAATGCATCCCTATGGGACTTCAATTATTCTGAGGCCTGGAAAATGTCCCACATGTATTGGGGATTGAATAGATTGGGCAGGACTGTAACTGGGAATGAGGAAAGTTTTATAGAAAAAGAGTAAATAGATGAGACAGTCTAGGGTTGAGCCACTGTAGGGACGGGAAAAACAAGGGTGTAGAAAATTAAAAAAATTGAATGGAACGCAATAGAAATAGAGCACGTTTCGAAGAATGTTAATGAAAAACAACACTCGCTCCCATCGATTTGTGTATGGACATAAGAAAACCACTTAGACATTAGATGTCAAAACATCTTTTAGAACCCACAAAAAGAAGTCATACTTGTTTTAATTGGAAAGAAGTCATGTACTATTCCTTTAACACGAACAAAGTAATTCACAACAAGACCTATTTTCTTTAAAATAATGTTCATATCTAAACACATTTAGAAATAAGTTTCAATATAATACCTTCAAATACGATTACATTTTATTTTAGTTTACAAAAAATAATAAATGTTTCAAACCTGTTTGACCTTCTTTCTCCTGCAGAACACAAAAGAAGATATTTTGAAGAACGATGCGACTGTCACCCATCTTGCATCGTTTTGCTTAATTAACAGAAGTAAATTGCTTAATTAATTGCGTAATGAAGAAAAAAAATGTCATACACAAGTCGTACTCTAAATAATGACATAATTTTCATTCTTGGGTGAACTATTATTTAAAACGATGCTATCAGGTGAACGACCCTATATCCCAAACATTTTTAGCCTGTCCTGTACTTTTCTGTTGTCAGCACATAACCCCCATGGCTTGTATTTCACCTTCAACAATATTAAAGACTCAACCAATTATTAAAGCTATATATGCAGTTCAGTAAGCGAAGAAATCCCTGAATGACTTGTCAAAAACTTACTGGATAACTTATGTGATGTAGTCGCGCATGAGCGAGAACAAAAGACAAGAATAAAAGCAGACGATATCAGTAAGCCCCTGAGATAAATCAATGAAGATGCAGAGATTTTGGGTTCAGCGAATTTCAGAAATGGTTTGAAGTCCTTCGGGTAAAACTCTGGGTAAGATTCTGCTCGAAATCGTGCTAAGAAAGGACTTTTGCTGCAGACTCTCTCGCCCTCCCTCTCTTACACACACAGAAACACACACACACACACACACACACACACACACAAGTTCACTCTCTCATATGTCAAAAATTTGCGAAGCTGACAAACTATGATTCAAACTGCAACTGCTGTGTCCCACTTTGCTCTTTTTTCCCACTACAAAAACCCACATAAAAAACGGTTTTCATATGTGTCACAAAGGCTATTAGTTTGCTGGTGGCGTTTCGGCTCTCTAAAGACTGTAAAGCGATTCACAATGCCATCTGAATCTCCATGCCATGAATATTAACCAGCGCAATTGTTCCCTGAGTGACGCTACCACGGATTCATTATTCATTCATCCCCATGCTGCCACAGAGGGTTACGCATCGCAATGGCAAGATCAACTCTCCGTGCCATCCTGCGCAGGCCGGAGAGGAGCACCAGCACCCATCGCTCTCAATGGCCGGCTAATGAACAGCTGAGAAACAGAATAAGAGAGAAGGAAGAAGGGAAAAAGCGGGAGGACAGATTGCCAGGCCTCAGGCTGGGCTGTTATTCTGCCTTCTTGAATTCGGCACCGCGGGGCTTTGAGCTTGTGTTTGGCCGCCATCTCTGGCCCACTTTAGTTGTGCAGTCATTGACACGCACACACAAACACACTCTCATTACAGAACCATAACACCCCCAGGGACAGCAGCTGTTACCCCCGGAAGAGCTTATAGTGGCAGAGCGTCTAAGAAGCTAAAGCGAGGGTGCCAGGCCATATTTTCTTAGCGGGGTCTCACGCGGACGCCCACCGTTCGTGTGCCAAACGACTCTGTTCATATATGGCATACCTTTTTCTTAATGATGTCAGGCAGCTGTACAATTACTGTGTAATCCTATTATGCCGATTTATGATTCGTGCGCTTGTGTTTGGCTAAAGTTAATTTACTGTGCACATTTTCACATCATGGAAAAGACTCAAATGTACTGCTACTGTTAGATAAACTCTCTTCAAACATCTTGGGACAAATTCATTAGAGGGTCTGCGGTTCGGCGCATGATGTTTCAGTGTATTAACTATTCTATTCTTTAACCACAAACCTGTTTAAGCAGGTGCTAAATGTGCGTTGTGAGCATTTAAATTAAGTCATTATCAACCTATTAAAAACAAACAACCCCTTTCGGTTTTAAAAGGACCATAATTCATATAAATCAACGGGTTTATAATTTTGCATCATTTAATGTTGCCCAATAGACTTCATTACGCGAATATGCATGGCCCTTCTGATATTTAATTTGTATTCGTATTCACTTACGTGTCTATTCGTTTCATTGTATAGCTTTCATTTACTAAACTAGAAATAATATTCAAGGCCTAGTAAATCAAAGCTTATTTTTTAAAGATTTTAGTGTGCAAACATAATGGCGATTGTTCAATTTCTGTATAAAACCATAACACAAAATGTACACTTTGTTTGGCAGTCTGGCATCAAAAACAAGCATTCAACCCTAAAAAACAATTTTCATAAACACATATTTACCACGCATTTCAACATTTTTCATATCTAGGCCCATGCAGAGCATCATTACTCACCTCCATGTTTTCTGGAACCACTATTTCCCACAAAGCTCAGATTGTATATTTTTAGCTATGTGATGGTTTTGGTGGTGACATTAAACCAAGCGATTCACTTCATTAAAACATTGTTCTATATAGTCTGTGTGGGGTTAATATGAATGGCATTCGGATATATACTGCGTCCACCATGTTTGTTGTCATGTGACCCGTATGCTCTGTGATCAATTACTAGTAACATCAACCGGTACCTAGGCGTCAGTACAAACACCATTATTCACCTCTCCATTTAAAAAGTTTTGCGATAATTTTATTGATAATGCTTTGAAAAATGGCCGATGCTTGGCTCCCGGAAGAAATGGAGCATATGTGTTTTTCTCGCCTCCTGTTTTGTGCATACTGAGGTTTCGGACAAACGATTCGTGACTCATGCTGATTTGGGACACAGTAACATAAATATGGCTAACGGAATGTTGGAGGTGGCAACTTTCATAATTAATAATTGTATTGTTTAATTTAAGTCGGATTAGGAGATTTTAAAGAAAAAAATACGATGGCAATATTATTTAAAAAATTTTTTTATTGTTGATATACTGTTACATTTTTATTTAAAAAACAAATGAATATGACGATTGTTTTTGTTCTCTCTTTAACTAAAAATAAACATGTTTTTATTTTTTATTTTTAATATCCAATAGTGCAACAATCGTGAAAGTAATCCAATATTAAAGATGAATATGTGTATGTTAATGACGAAATCGTCAGCGGATTTTGGTTCGTGCTATTGACATCAGTGTCCGAAAGTCGCTCACTTGTTTTCGTTCACTCCTTTCTGAAAAAGTCCACTCAACTGCCAAACATAATATAGGTATAAGTGAACGAGTGAGCAGTTTTAGACACAGCGTATCAATATTTAATATAATATAACCCACAACACACGAGTTTAGTGATGCTTCTTAAAAAGAGATGTTTTGCTGAATTAATAAATGCAAGTATACAGGAAACATAAATGTATAATAAATGAAGAAATAATTAAATGCAAAGAAGAGTTTTAAATACTTCAATGTTAAAAAGAAAGCATATTGTTATGCTTTGTGCAAAAATGTGAACGTGATGGGTCAGTTGATGTCTGGTGGTTAGAGAGTTTGATTTGTAAGCAGAAGGGTGCTGGTTCGAATCTCAGGTCCAGCAGACAATGACTGAACTAAATACTGGTGTTTTTTAGTGGAAAGACGCGAAACAACAAGGTAAATTACAAAGCAAATAATGGATTATTTGACAAATCAATAGCTTGTATGTATAGTTGAGAACTCAAACGACTGAATTAATAATAGTTGTATCAAAAAAGGGCACTTTAAATAGAAATCGAACATTCTCTAATTTCTAAGCTTTTCTGTGAGCTTGTAAATCCTCTAAATTAGGACAGTGTTCAGGATGCAGATCCTACCATGTCTTCTCAAACAGCTCAATTTAATGCCTCGAAATGTCTGAGGACGCGCTGTATTTTACTGCAGGTATAATGATCCCCAAAAGATCACCAAGAGCCATGAGGGACAACAAACAAATGACCTTTAGAAACAATAAAGCCTCCTTTTTGTAAATCCAATTCTGCTTAGTAGATGCCTTTGCCAACTGCTCTCTGAAACAGCAGCGGTAATACATATGCCGCCCTCCCCACCTGTGATATTCCGTCTGGCAACGGGGCCCAGTTCCTGCACAGCAGCTGCTGCTGCGCATATGATAGGAGCGCTGTGAAATTTCTGAAACCAATCACATTTTATAATTCTGTAGACTCACATGACTGTTTCATCTATGGACACCACATGCCTTTAGATTTAATTTCAGCCCTCAATTATGTCCTTTTTACAGTATAAAACAGGATTGATATGGCACAACGTCTGGTCTCATTCATGTTGCTTAGACATGGGGGTGGGGGAACATTTGGCATGTTTTGTGTGGCATGCAAATATAGTCTGCACAGATCCCGGGTTGCTTCATGTAGTATGAGTTCTCTGTCAAGCAAATGTAATTGAATTAAATTAATGATATTGGATGGAATTATTATTCAGACAGGAATTTAACCAATCGACTACATTCTCATTTAAAAAAATAGTATTCAATTCATTCGCATTGATCTGATGAATCATGTTTGGTGTTGTGTGATAGTCGTGCTGTAAGTAATGCTAGCGAATTAAAATTTGTTATATCATCGAATCTTCGTAAAATTAAATCACATAAAAATGTTTTAAAACATTGTTTGTCATTGGGTTGCTTGTAATCGTTACGGAAATGAATTGCAGTTATTGCAATTACAGTTTGCCTCTTTAAAGCTATTGTTCACTGTTGATGGGTTGCTTTGTTTATTTGACATTCTTGTAGACACAATTGCTTACCTTTTGCGTGATAATCTGGAAAATTGCGCAAGATCACATCCGTCTCAACTCGTATATTGGATTGTGTGGGATGCGACACTTCAATAAGCAAACGAAAGTGTGTTACTAAACTTGTATTGCTCGCGACAGAAGTTGAACATTTTTAATATATATTTCAGAGTACAGAGTAACATATGTTACATAAAATGTTAACTGGGTAACGTAACAGGGTGACATAAAACAGAATAACAGAGTAAAATAAACAGAGTAATATAAAATAACAGAGTAACATAAAATGTTACTTATTTAACGAAACAGAGAAACAGAGTAACACAAAACAGAATAACAGAGTAACTTAAACAAAGTAGCAAAAAAACATTTTACTTATGTAACATAACAGAGTAACAGAGTAACATAAAATAACAGAACAACATACACAGATTAACATAAAATAACAGAGTAACATAAAATGTTAATAATGTAACATAATAGAGTAACAGAGTAACATACACAGATTAACATAAAATAACAGAGTAACAAAAAATGTTACTAATGTAACATAACAGAGTAACAGAGTAACATAAAACATAATAACAGAGTAACTTAAACAGAGTAACAAAAATGTTACTTATGTAACATAACAGAGTAACAGAGTAACATAAAACAGAATAACAGAGTAACATAAAATAATAGATTAACATACACAGATTGACATAAAATAACAAAGTAACATATAATGTTACTTATGTAACATAACAGAGTAACAGAGTAACATAAAACAGAATAACAGAGTAACATACACAGATTAACATAAAATATCAGAGTAACATAAACAGAGTATAAAATAAAGGCGTATTATTGCGGACATGTGGTATATGTACCTTATTCTGACGGCGAGTAAGAAGTAGGCCACTAAGGAAAGCATGAAGGCCTGTAAAAGCACAACAGGTTTTTACAGCTGATGTCACAGCTGATGTGCATACCCTTTAAATACGTACCAGATTAATACAGGAAAGCTTTGAAAATAGGCTTTTTATGTGTTGTGATGCGGTCCAGTGGGATTCGTTGCGGTCGACTGCATTGACCGTGTGAATGGGCCGTGCTTGCTTTGCCTTCGGATGTATCTGGCAAGTAAAAGGATGGAATATTTATGGTATAACAAGATAAAGAATCTATGAGACAGCTTCATACTGTTGCCTTTGGCCTTAATTATTGGTTTTGCAAAAATTGTTAGCTGCAGCCTCGTCTTGGCCTTGAATTTAATCAGTATAATATACTCTTTGGCTTTGAGGAAGGGACTCAATTACCATCTGATCTAGTAAAATGTAAATATCACACTCTATGCATTTGGTTGCAAACGGCTCTTTAATGCGGTTTATACTAGTGTAAAGTGACGTGACTAAAATGTTTTGTTGCCATGTTTGTAGTAGTGACACAAAAATTCTATATTTGATTTAGAACAAAGCTAGCTTCTAATCATATGCATGGGAATTTCAATAAAATTATTAAAAAGGCAATTTAAGAATGAACTAAATTCCTTTTTGTTGGAACGGCTGCACATCTTGACCGAATCTACAAAAATGGATATGTCGTAGACCCGTTGGAATGGGTTGAGGCCACTGTGCTGTTTACCAATCCAACCTTCATTCAAGGTGAAATATACAACATTAAAAACGTGTACAGACATTCTGAAATGATGTGTTGTGAGCTGGGGGCACACATTGATTTTCTACACATCGGAGCCAGACCCGCTGCCTTTCTCACTCTCATAACACAGTCCATCTCTCAACGCGAGAGACGTGCCACGGGCCACTTTCATTTTCCTCTCAAACGGCAATTTAGTATGCTGCCCATTTATTCACTGAATACATTTCTGTTGTTTGATATTTAACTCACTGGTCTCTGTGATCTGACTGTTATAATATACTGTACGCTACATAACACGGTTAACGTGATCAGACGCCTCTACTTATCACCGCAGCTGGAAGAAAAATCATCTTCATGTATCATTAAATCAGATGAACTCTCATAATCTGTGACAGTCACATACTGAGATAGCATTGCCTAGTGAAACCTTGTGGGTTTGGGATGCACCAAGTTTTATAATAGGTGGCACAGGCAGGTACTCACTGACCTGGAAAGCATGGCAACAGTTACTATGGGTCTGTTAATCTTTACGTCAGCAAAGATGATGAAAGCTTTATGGGGGTGGGAGATTCCAAAAATTCTCGCCATATGTAGAGCACATTAATGTTTAAATAGTTTAGGTGTAAAATGAATTTGCACACTCCGGAGAACCCTGAAAGCATCCATACGTTAAATGAGACCCGACAGCTGGCTATTGATTTCACATCCAGAGTAAGATGTCATTTCAGCACACCCTTATACGTCTTTTCATTTTTGATTTGTCTGACTTGATTTGTCCTCTTATCCTTGACTTTTCCTGGTGTTGAGATGCGGGTGAAAGGCTTTTGGAATGGATATTTCAGCTTAATGAATGTCGGAGAAATCCCATTAAGGTCCATCAGTTGCACAAATTATGTTGACAAAGGGGCATCGAACAGCTGGTGGCTATTTCTCTCAAGAGAAGTGAGACCCAAACGCGGTGAAAACGACGGGATTTCTATGGACATGCACTTCAGCGCTTGACTGTAATGTGTCAGATCCCCAAATGATCCTTTGAATGCATGCCAATATGCATCCCTCTGCGGGGCATGTAGTGTAAACGGGTTGTCATGCACAAACCTCTGGATGACCTCGCCAAAACATCTGACGGTATTTTGGGCCGGAGGAATCCATGCGGTTTAATGACCAGAGGGGTTGAGAGGGTTTGACGCTTTTCATTGTTCCATAAATGGTAAATGAGATAAACAGAAAGGGAATCGATTTGTCCGTGGCGAAAACATGTCAGTGGGAATTCTGAAGTAAAAGCGTCTGGTTTATTGACAGTCTCATGCTGTACCAAACTAATCCGCTTGGGTCTTTGGTAGCAAACTGAGCTTGCATTGACATGCTAATGTTATGTTTTAAAGTCAGCGGGCATGAGGGAAGCGTGGGGATTGCCTCATGGACCCGTGCTGGCCCATTCTTTTTACATCCTGGCAGGCCCATTCTTTTTACATCACGGCAGTCGATTCAAAATAAACTGCAAAAACTCTGATTTGTGGGAATTTAAAAACAAGGATCAAAATTTCCTCGACTAATAAAGAGAATAGCTCATTTTTGATTTAACCTCCAAAATCGAGTGTGTATTTAGAAAACACGAGCACAGTTTGTTTCTTACCCGTTCGCCCTTCTTGTGTCTGTTCTGCAAACTACTTGCATTGCCAATTAAAGCCCTCTGCCTTTACCGGCGATGGTTCTGGAGGATAATCAAAGTGGGATGGAGGGTTGATGGGATGTCTGAATTAGAATGGCTTTTTGGGTAAATGAGCCTTAAACGGTAGCTCGAATTTGGTTAAGACATTAGTTTTGCTGTCTCTATTACCAGAGGGGTGCGTTTTGTGCCTTGTTAAAAATGCATTATAAGAATAAAGTCATAATGTTGAGAGGTTATGCGTAATTGGCTTTCTATGAAAATAAAGTTACAGCAATAAAATAAAAATGGTATTATGCGCTATGTATTGAGTTTAAATATTGTGGGGTTGCAACAAGAAGCTATGATTATTCAGGAACTGTAGTTATATCATGTAAGGCTTTCTTATGCATATATTTCTTGTAACCCGAGTCTTATTCTTAGTTTAATCTTGGTTTTTTAGGGTTGCAATTTTAATTTTGTAATGTTATGAAACTTTATGGTTTTATTCTCAGGCATCAACATGGCATAATTTTAAGAAATATATGTATACACACCAAACCACTGAAACTGGCTGGAAACAATGTAATAAAACAGAGAAAAAGACTTTGAACATGCGTATGAACACAATTATTTTGTCCGCCATTGTTGTTGCTGTTACAGAACATAAAGGTTTCTAACAATGCACGGGATGTGGTTTAATGACATCATTATTTCTGAAATATTCAGATTGGTTGTTCACACAAAAGTGATAGCATTTTCAACGTTGAATCCACCTGTAAAAAACACTGATCCTACACTGTAAACAAGATTTAATGTGGCAAGTAAATATCCTGTTAACTTAAATTTTTTTTTAAAAAGAATAAAATACATATTTCATTCGAATATATTAAAATAATTAATTAAAATTCTTACAGTTTCTGTAAGTTTATGTTATTAAAAATAAATATTTATTTAACAAATGTATATTTGTAATATACATTAATATGTTTAGTACATTCTATTACAAATATTTAGGTTTATCAGACATAAGCACTACATTTCAATAGTGTATTTAATTAATTTAAAAGCTTTAAAATGTACTATTTTTCTGGGTGTAACTTGTATCACTTAAACATTGTGAAAAAATGGAATGAATACATAATATTAATGAATACAGTTAAACGTATCTCCATGCGGATGGCCTCACATTAAAGGCTTTTTATAAATCATTGTAATAATGCTATACTGCCATGTCATAATCTAAGGATTTTGTTCTTTTTTGGCTTTTTAAAAAAAAAAGACATTCTAGGATTCCACACCCTGCAAAGAATCTCATATCCAGTCTGTGTCTGTGGGTTATTAAAGGTATTTCAAGTAATGCTGGTCATTTGATCTGTAGCAGCATCAGCACATTCAGGAGCGTAATTAGATTCAAAGAGCGATGTGCCATATATGTACAAAGTATTGACCAGTTAACTCTTCTAATTTCCCATATGTCTGGCTTCCCTCATTTTTATCTACTATAAATCAATATTCATACATGAAATATAAAGTCAACTACACTTGTTTGTCTTTCCATGATGATATAAACAAGTCCTTTATAAATATGCCGCATAAACAATGAGACATTAATACCCAGTTATTTGATCTTCTAATAAAAAGTTATTAATCGGTTTATTAATCGACTTTAATCGGTTTACATTAAATCTCAAAATGAATTTTTTTTACTGACCTTCACCTTATAAGACAAGTCAGTTTTCTCTATATAAGCATCAGAGCAACAGAACTCATATTGTGGGGAACCGGCAACCATTAGGCAATGTGCAATTGATCTGTGTTTTAATCTTGCATTCTGTATGCATCAAAAAGACCACTCAAAGACCTCTTACAGTATACAAATAAGAAAAAAGTGTATTTATATAATGCTCTATATGGCATTATATAATAACACTATAATGCTCTATATGGCACTCAATATTGTGAGCTATAATAAAGACATTCAATCTATTGATTTCAAACACATGCGCAGGTCATCGGGAAAAGTTAACAAAATGTGTTGACGCAGGAAGGGATATTTATCAGATCACATCTGTGACTCGTGTCTCCGCTCTCTGTCACTCAGAGGAGGCGTTCACACGCACCGAGTTCCTCATCAGACTAACTCGCTGAGAGATGCTGTCAAAACAATGGCCAATTAAAGCTCTCCATCTGCACGCTTAACAATCTACAGTCGATTAACAACATGGCTTTCACAAGGCAATACCTGTGTAACATCAGCCTAGAATGCTGTGTTTGGTACATTTCGTTGTTGTGTCGATGGGCATGTACTTGAACAATGTTTAATTCACCACATACTGCTAAACCGGTTGGCAGGTTCTGCAGACTGAAAACGCATCACATACTGAATAACACATTACTTTGCAAACTATTTTGTGCACATTTTAAAAGTTGTAATATGAAAGCAAGAAGCCTAGATTGTAATTTATGCAATGGTTTCATGAAGCGATGTTATAAGGTTGTTAATGTGGTGTTTCTTATAAACCATTGCTGAGTATTTTCTCTATAACATGTTTACAAGGGGTCTCGCGAGAACGTGACGACATCATAGCAAAACAAATGACACATGGTTAAAATATCACGTCGTTCATGAATGACAACGATTCCAATTTGACAACTTTTTTAAATGCGTCAATAACGCTTACGATTTAAACATTATAAAAGACATTCCAATCTGCATTCGTACTACTGCTGCTTCAAATAGCAACACAGTGTTTTTTTTACAAAAATGAATCATTCATTCTTTGTTAGAGACATTTACACAACATTAATACTGGGATAAGAGCTTAATTTCGGTTTAATCACTTAATGTCGGTAGGAGCTATCACAATTTCTGTGATGTTTACATACTAACATATTTGCAAAAAGTTACATACAGGCTATTTCAAGGCAGGAAGAGTTTCATTTAAATATTTAAATAGATAAGTTTTAAGACAAAAAATTTGCTATTTTTTAATTGCTGTCTCGGTCATAAACACGAGCCCTTGAAATGTAAAGAGACAACACGGCAACATCGTTTTTTCCAAGCAAGATGGAAAGTAATCCTTCTTTCTTCAATGATTGCATTTCTAGTCCTCTTATATTTTGTGTTGCTTTTGCACTTGATAGAAATAAATGTTTTGATAAATGTACAATTTGAATGAATTTGTTTTGTTCATGGATTCGCCTGTTTTTCAGGGGTGTTGGCTTCAAATAAACATAAAATCTCAAATCCTACTAGGAAGGTTAGTCAGACCAATGACATCACAAATCTACCGCCATAAAATAAAAAAATACAAGTTTGCGCAAGAGCAAACTCAAGCCAATTCACATCAACCCTATCTGGGGCCCGGGGTCCTATGAGGTTTCGATCCGGTAGAATTTTGCCTGCCAATGCCTTATCAGAAAGATCTTAGGAAGGACACGCAGAACACACTGAGCCCAGTCGAGACCTTGGCACGGGCTTGGTGACTGGCGGTACTGATTTGTTCCTTCTGTTTCTATGGCAACGGCCAAGCATGGTTTGTTGTGCTAAACACATGCAGTATTCAGATCTAAGCAGTTTGACTGCACAGAGGTTTGTCTATTTTATTCAAAGAAACTACACTCATTTTTAATGCTTTGAAACTAAGGAAAAATGCTGTTTAAATTATGTGTATATGTAAGTAAAAAAGTAACTGAAATATTACTAATAGAATGTATATTTCTAATAGAGAGAGAGGGGGGGGGGGAGAGGGAGAGAATATATATCTGATGGATTTTTAATTTATTATTTAACATTTTACACCGAAAATCTTTTTAATAATTATAATAGATCTTATTAAGTTAATAAAACTGTTTATTTTGTGATATGTACTAAGCCATATGAAATGCTTTCTTACAGTGATTGCAGTGTAAACGCTGTTGAATGTAGGAACTCTTAAAACATTGACTTTTCTAGAAATCATGCAGATTCTATTCTAGGTTTTGCCCAAACAACTTTCATTTCCTCTTTTCCTTTATCTCTTTTTCTCATTGTAAAATGTGCCCAAATTGCTCTGGTGAGTCTCCTGCTGTGTGAGTTCTGGTGCAAATTGAGCCAACAGAGCCAGATGCTTTGTAGAGTATCACAGCCTCTCCTGAGAGCTCGAGTCTGCGTTAGTGCTTTTAATCAAAAACCTGTGTGTCAGGAAGAGGCCAGGAAACAGATCGTTCCTCTTCATCAACACGTCTCCCAGATTTTCATTAGACACTACCAAGATATCAATTCATTGGAGCCTAACACATCACGGTTTCAAAGCTAGCTCTTACAATGAGAAGCAGAATGAGCCCGCAAAGAATACAAACCACAAATATAACAGGTAGGAAATATAATAAAAATGCAAAGCAAAGAGAAAACAACAATCTAACAGAGGAAGGAATCAACCAAAACAACAACAAAAACAGCCCTTATTTCTGCTCCAGTAAATGTCAGAAACGCCCTGTTAATATCACAGAATGTCAGAGGAAAATAAACTTGCGCATTGAGAATCAAAGGCTCTAATCAGCCAATGAAAAGCTCTATTGTTCATCTGAACGCATGCCTAATTGTTCCTCATGCGCTGTCTGGTGATCTCAAACACAATGGATTAATAAACATTTCTACTTTCTTTATTGCCGATTTTTACAAAGTCAAACCGAAAATATGTATTACATTCAGAGTCAAGCTAAATCTGGAACAACAGTTCAGAAATGAACTCTTCTGCATCAGAAATCTCCTAATAAATGAATGAAATTCTTGGGTATCTTAAAAACCTCTAAAAGTTATGCTTCATCTGAAATTGAAAAATATGTTATGAATAACTCACTCACTAGTCTGGATGAAATTCTTTGTTTTTTTGACGAATAAAAATATATTTAGACTGATCCTGTAAACCATTGACATTGAAAAAAAAAAGAGAAATGGTCGTCAAATAATACCAGACCTTTTTGTGGAAAAATAAGTTTTCTGTGTTCATCAGAACAACATAATGAATACTGATATCGAACTCAACAGTGAGTAAATTATGACTTTGAAATAATTCCTTTTTTGGGGAAACAATCTGTCACTTTAATTATTTTTGTTGTCAAGACTTTTGAAATTACACAAGTTTGGGATAAAATACTTATATCTCCATTTATATTTTCCTATATTTTTGAATAATAGTAAATTCACAAAAATGAATATTTTTATTAATAATTTTTATTTATAACTTCTATGAAATCTCAACATTTTTTTAAAGTGTATACATTTTTCGGCAGCTTTTATTTATTATTTGGTCCAAGACATCAATTTCAAAAATATTTGTTAACAAAAGTATATAATTTTCTTAGGAACATTTTTCTAAGCATTGGAAAATCCACATTGAAAACACATTTTTTTTAAATCATACTTTCCTTAATTCAATAGAAAATATTTTTTTCACTCAAACCAAGACCAGCCATTTTTTTCTGAAAGTCCATGAGCACATTCTATCTTTACTGGGCCCGGACCATCCTCGCTGTTTTGCCATTCATGTTTTATCCTCATCTACCATACTAGCAGATTCAGGCATCACCAAACACAAGCTGTTGATGTACTGTTGATGGACCAGCTTAATACAACCAATTGACAGAATATTGTTAGGTTTTCTTTCAATGTTTGTGTGTCCCAGCAGGGCGGACATCTGAAGGAAGTTGGCAGTGTGTGTCATCCAGAGTTTAAAGGTATAAAGCTGTATAATGAATGAGTATGATTTCAGTAAATGTGAAAGGAAAATCTTGGTGTCACAAAGGTAGCTTTAAGATTGTTGTGTATCAGGATTGTACTCGAGCACAGATTTGAGACAATACTATCATACAGACAGAATTCTGGATGTGCTGTATTCATTTACACCCGTAGTGTTGAAGTGCAAAAGCGTTTCATTTTAGTGTTACTCAAATTGTGAAAGTTGGCTATAGTCGCACTGCATACTTCGTCACGTTCATGAGAAATGTTCATCCTTAGGTTTATTTTGTAGCTAGTTTGAAATCCAATTTATTATCCAAGATCAGGAAGTGTTCTTGCTTGATAAAATAACGGCCTTTAAACGCCGAGCCAACACATCAGCCCATCCATCTGCTAGGACTCAGTGTAAAATCAGTTTGGTGACATATAGCATTGGGTTTCTTTTCTCGGAACAGATTTGGTTCTAAGGGCGGATGAAGTCATGTCACATTGACATCACACATATTTGACAAAAAGATCACATGCTGAGCCATTCTCTCCCTCGCTCCATTTTCACCTCTTCAAAAAATCTACAAATCCATTGCCGATGGTGTGCGACCAAATCCGTGCCTTTCATGCTGTTATGGGAACATTCTTTTCACCCTGCAGAAAGAAGCTTTGTTCCACGGAGAAAATAGAAATGACCTCCGAAAATATCTGCTCATTGTGTGTTGATGTCACATACTACAGTAAGCTGTGAAAAGTTATATGATTCGATCATTGATTGCTAATTTTGGCAGCAATGAGTGACGAAGAGTCTCACCTTATTCTGCCTCAAGGTTGCCAAATATCCCAGAGTTGAGATTCTTTGCGTGATGTTTTTTTATATTTTAAAGGTTGAAGACAATTAAATTCATTGTTTGCCATTTTGAGCATGAAAGGATATTATACATGTTACAAAATGTGTTTCATAATTGAAAACCACTTTACAGTGTTTTCAAGAAAAAATTTTGAGTAAATTATGTGAAATGCAGTGGCTGTAAAGTATATATTTTAAAAGAACGGACAGTATTTCAAGTGTTTGAATTAAGGTCATTGGGCTGGTTTGGGCAAGCTTTGATTGACCATAGTGCTGATTATGTTGTGCAGATCTGGCAACCCTGCTCTGCCTGCAGAGGTAACATGGGTACAAGCTATAGTTTAGTGCAATGTCAAGACTATATATATATAGACACAGTTGACAGTATAATCCCCTTTCGGTTAAAAATAGACATGTGTATCCTCTAGATGCAAGGAAAGGCATTATAAATAATAATGGTTAAATTTTGTATAGTAGTGCTATTATATAACAAAATACATTTAACAGATTATTATTAGTGTAGTGTTAACATATTCTAGATTTTAAAACTCGTTAACCTAATTAATCTCAATGTGTAAGAAACATATTTTATAACTTGTATAACCTTGTATAGTTTTAGGTTTGCAATATGGAGTTACTCTTCCCTCAAAATGGCTAGACCAAAAAACCGACACACAACTTTCATTTAATATGTTTTGTATGATTGAATTGCACCGGAAAACCTGTGCTACATGTCCCTTGTAATAAAGTCAATGGAAGCTGTGCTGTGGATAGAGAAGTGGAGTGTTGTCTACATCTTTATCGACCAACAGACGCATAAAGTCTGCCCACAGTCTCAAGTGTGCAATTTATGTTCACCTCTGTAGAGGTTCGGTTTAACCTCTAATTTCATGTTCTTGGTTAATACGCAGAGAACTATTAACTTAAACAGATTTAAAGTGACCACCTCTATCCGTTTCAACAAAATAAAACTGTGTACCACAGTGCCATATGCGTTTATGCCCCCTGTACCAGTTCACAAAACGACCATCCTGGATTTTGTATGGCATGTTAAATAGCTTACCCTACTTTAAGCTTAGTTCTATAAGATCAAAATTGCCATTTACTCCAAATTGGAGCGAATAGCAAATGCACTACGACAGACTGTGCTGTCTTGTCGAAGCAATTTGGATCTCACATTTCAAGCAGTGGTAAACGTAACCGAGGAGCTAATTTTAAAGACAGCTGTGAATAAAATCAAGGTTTCGGTAGGTGTCTTTATTAAACAGCTCTGTCTTGCTGTCAGTAAATGCCACAGGTAAGAAAGAGATACTAAAAATATCCGATAACACAAGAGTTATGAACTGCCAAAATATTAATTATATCCCTGTTGTTTCTCGAATATTGACATTTTGTTTAATCAAATCTTAAAAGATCGACCCGACCTATGCTACAACTATATACGTGTCTTGTTTTTTATCTTAAGGAATATTGGAAGAAACATAGATGTTTACAGTGAGCAATTGATGCATCTTCTGAGGTCTAACAGAACAACCACTTGGGCAATAAAGGCTTCCTTTGGGCATTTAACTAATAGCCCATAGATCTTAAGTTCTTAGTGAAGGTTTATGTTTCAAGATACTGTCCATCACAGACGTTCAGACGTGCAATATCAGTAAGAGAAAGAACTGAGCTGTTGGCTTACGCTCAGCCTGTAGAAGTGTGTCTCATTGAGCTAATTTACAAGCTCACAGCAGCAATATTTCTTAATGCCGGATGATTTGACTTAAGACCTGGACGCTGACCATGCCTTTGTGAGCATCCTGTGTTTTAACGAGATTAAAAAAGCATTCACTAATAAAATAATCGGCTTGTCCTCCATTATTCACATTGGCAAATCCTGTATACAGGCCATAGTTCAATTTTATTTCAAACATGGTTGTTTTTAAGTATTGCATCTCGACAATGATGTGTTCATTCAGTGTTAAAGCAGTTTAGAGCTCAACTCAATTTTCTAGCAATGCATGAAAAATGTTTCAATAGGCTCAGATGAGGATTCATAAATATATATGTTACTTGAGGCAAGAGGATTTTCTTTAAACTTTACAAACTGAAAAATTTAACAAGTCACTTTAAATTGTTGAGTTGTAGAGAACTTAATGGTTTTACACTTTGAAAAATGAGGTGAGAAATATTTGGTTGATTATTATAATATATTTTATGCAGTTTTGTTCATTAAATACCTTTGTAAAAAAGTCCGAAATCAAAGGGAGTTGAGTATGTTGCCTTAACGGAATGCTCTACCCAAAATTGCAAATTGTGCACTTGTAAACTTCCATGCATTTTTTTTAAATGTTTTTTTTTATCATTTGTAAGCAACTTTTCGGAACTATTGATTTATTGATATATATATATAATATATATATATATATGGTATTTATATTTATATTAAATACTGGTCGAACATAGAAGATACATTTTGAAGATTTTAGGATAGCAAACAGTTTTGAGTACCGTTGTTTACTATTGTAATACGTTTTCCCCAGAAATCTGCTAATATTCTTCTTAATATCATTGTCTTCAACTGAACACAGAAATGTACACAACAGCTTTAGAATGAGTAATTCGAGACAGTTCATTACAATTTGGATTTAAGGTAAACTATCCCTTTAAGTTAAAGAAACTATTCCTTCTTATGGGAAAATTAACAATGCTCAATAAAGCAAAGGACATTAACCTGAGACTCTTTAAACAGTTTTTTATTTTATATAATTAAATATTTCACAGTACTATTTGAAATTTGAGAGATTAAGGGCAGGACCGTGCAAAATGAATCCACATACGGCTGTTCCAGCTCCATCTTTGACCATCTCATTTCTCTGTTTGTCTTAACACTTTGTATATTTCACGGAGAGTGATTTGCGATTGGTGTTTGGTCGTGTGTTTGCATATGTTATTGATTTACTCCAAAGCTCTCAGGGTGCTGAGGAATAAATAATCAGTGCAGAATTATTGCCTCTGTGGAGAGTTCAGCTCTATTTGTAGAGAGTCCCCGGTGGGCTTCTTTAAAATCATGCGGTTAATTGTAGCCTAAATTCACCAAAGCCAAAGATTAGTATAGCAGGATTAGACAATCTTCGCAGTGTGGACAAGTTTTTCTTGGTTTTAAATTTAAACTGTCAATACTGCCACCAACATACCTATGAATCCACGTCAATGTATTTGTAGATTCGGCCTGAGACGTCATGCCCACAGACCGTTTCTCGAATTCATAATCTGTTTCTTTGTTCTCCCTCTTCTTCTTTGACTTTCAATGCTGCTTATATCAATGACTAACTTGTCGCCCTCTGGTCTGTTGTTGTGAGAGCATTTTCCCTTAACGTGATGCTTAAAGAAACGGACTGTGATTTGTTATTTGATATGCTGACCAAAAAGCCTTAAGGACGGGCCTTGGCTTCTTGAGACAAATGTACACGAAATGCAAGATGCTGTATCCCTGCATCCAGTTGAGGATCTCCACAATGTTCTCTTGAATCAATCAAGCGATTACATGACAGTTGAACTTATTCAAAAATGTGTTTTATGGCTTCTGGCATAAAGGTGAGAACGTGTAATACTTTTTTACCATTATTTTGTTTATATTACATTTAATGAAAATAAGTGAACGTTCTGTATAATGAATGATATCCTGTGCCTTGTTAGTAGGGTTGTCGTCGAGACTACCTTAACTGAGACCAAGACAACAGCCTGTCAAGGCCAGACTTTGAAACTGTAAATACTCAAGATACATTTTGTGACCTTTATTAAAATAATAAGACAGAACCCAGACACAGAAGTTCCTTAGCATAGATGTTTGTGTTCATTTTATTGACAGATTAATTTCTTCTTTGCAACAATATGATGCCATGGGGACCAAATGTCAAACTGAGAATTTTATAAAGAAACTTGACAACAAAGACGATAAAGACTATTTTATGAGTGTCATAATGCTCAATTTGTACAAACGTTGCTTAATTATATTCTCTGTAACAGAACCATTTTAAATAACTAGTTTTGACTCACATTTACTCTCAATTGTTTCTTCACTATTAAGTGCTCTTTTATTCCTTATAAAAATAAATAAAAAAAAACATGTATGTGTAACTTTTTCCAACTCTTATTATATGTTTTAACAAAAAAAAAATAAGTACATAGTTTGTGTTGCTTTAAAATGTACAGCTTTAATTAATGTTTTGATGAAAGGGATTTCTCAGAATCAGAAAGTTCTATCTGCGTTTGATCTGTTCCAAAAATATGTTGAAAAATATAAAAAATTTTAATATTCTACATTTAGGCTCTTCGTCTTTTTCACATACGAAAGAGACTTGTTCTGCATATTTGGGCGGTCAGTTGTGGTCTGGTGTTTAGAGAGTTGGACTTGTTAGCAGAAGGTTGCAGGTTCGAATCCCAGTGTCAACAGATAATAACTGAAGTGTCCTTGAGCAACTCACTCCCGTTTGCTCTGCAGTGATAGTTGGTCACTGCTTTGGAAAAGAGCTTCTGCAAAATGAATAAATGTAAATGTGTCCTTTTTATGCAATATGAAATGCAAAAACTTTGAAGCTCAACATTTCAAAACTATTCAGAACACAGACAGAACCTTATAATACCAAGGTGATGCATTGTAGATTATTAAACTTGAAGTTATGGTCTCTTGTCTTAAAGAAATTTCTATACCGGTTACATAAATTTGAACATCTATAATCCCATCAGTATATGCCCACATAAAACATATCAAGATATAAATAGATGAAAAAGAGACAGTGTGAAGAAAGACTGTGATTCAGATCACCCATCGAAGCCACTTTACAACGGAGTTAACACGAAACATTGAATCCAAAGGACTCTGCAACAACTCTCACAAGAATGAACTGCTGTAGTTTTACACTTCAGAACATGAAAACACAAGATGGTCGGTTGTCTCTGTTAAAGATCAGAGTAACACACTGTCAGACTCGGAGACTGTAATTCACAGAGCAACATCTCTCATGATGTAGAGCTTCTTATTTCAAACGAATACCATTTAGAAGAAGCACCCAATGGACACATCCTCAGCTGTCAGCAATCTAGAGCAGCAAGACAAGAACAACAAAGTGACAGAGGCGCTCTTATTTCCCCAGGTCTTTCAAGGAGTAGATAGAGGCAATCTCATTTACAATGTTAAATATCTTTTTTCCCGGTCGGCCTTTCTTTGTTGGTCTGGTCACGTGGGCCGTTGTTGAGCTTCTGTCACCTATCCAGACAAAGCTCTCTGCGGTAATTTCAGGGAAAAGCTTTTGCAGAATAGCGTGGGACCGCGGCAGATTCGTGATTCGGGCCCAGATGCCTCTGTTTGGAGGATGGCAGCTTGAAAATGCATCGACATTTTGAGATTGAAACAAGTAGAGGGCGTTTCGAGGGAGACCGAACTTCCACAGGTGTGTTTCTTGGAGCTAGATCAAATTGGCTCAGACCGAGCCTTTCCAAAAATATCAAAATCCAACTGAACGATCAGAAGATTTCTCCTTTGGTTTTTCGTGTAAGCTTACAGTTTCTTGAGCCAGTGACAGAATGTTGTTCTGGTTTCGCTTGCCAGCAGTATGTCGTGTGTTTGCTTTATCTGATCAGAGCAGAAATTGTTTTTGTGATTTAAATCTTGTTCAATATTTCCAACACTGCGCACATACCCGTCTGCTCTGGACACGAGAGACATGGTTAAATGCTTCTCATTTGCAGCGCTTTATTACAGTCATAATCAACTACATATCGTGGACCTCTTCTTGTCCCCAAATGCTTTCAATTACGCCGACATGCAAACGATGACAGGCAAAGTGATCTGCGCAGCCTGCAGAATGGACAGCACCTCTTTAACCGTCCTGTCACGTTGCCTTGGGAGCCTGGTGCAATTTCGAGTGCAGTTTGGTTGACTGCACCAGTAGTGCGCAAGAAGTCACTTTGAAAACACATGGATATAACATGCAAATGTTATGCATGTCTAAGGTTCATAATGGACTAGTTACTTGACCCGAACAGGTCAGTTTTTAATAGTGTAACTCATCGGAGCATGAGCCTAATTTGAGAGTGGCGGCTAAATGGAATTTTTTCTTCTTCGGTGCTTTTAATATCTTGTTAGTCAGTAATACTTTGACATTAATCTAAAAACTGCTGAATTCTAATAGGCATTGATTGGGGATTCTGTCAGCCGTGCGACTTCTAGGATGTCAGGCTAGTGCAGAAGAGAAAATTTCATTCTATTTGAGGAATATAGAGAACATGTCGGAGCGAGAGGGAGGGATGTGTGTGGAGGTGTGAATGGGTGGGTGGAATAACCGCCTTTATCTATTTTTCGCACTGATAAAAATGGGTTGTTTGAATTACTTCATTTTATTATGTACATTGGTTCCATATAATTCAATTAAGCAATGTAATTTCCGTGTACGTAACGGAAAAAGTTATTACAACAACTTCCTTTTTCAAGGTGAAGGAAGGATGTATTTTAGGACTTGTTCTATAAACTGAAATATGGGTTGTTGGATTAACCTAATTGTATAATGTTCAACTGTTCAACATGATTTAATAGATTTTTTTTATTTAATTCTCTTAATAGTTGAAAAAGTTATGGTGAAGTTACTTCATTTAATCAAGTGAAACCGGTGTTGGTGATAAAATGAAGTTATAACAACAATCCATTTGCACTCAGGTTGTCTTTATAACATCTTTTAGTTCTTGTTCTATACACAAAAAATTGGGGGAAAATAGTTGGAATTATTTAATTTTATCATGTTAATTGGTTCCATATCATTTAATTATTTTGACATCAATTCTCTTGAAATCTGAATAAACGTTATCATGAAAACACTTTATAAAATTGTGCGTAACCGTCTACATAATAAAATTAAGTTCTTGGAACTAACCATTTCTTTACTGTGCGATAAGGTTCTTTGTAACACAATATAAAAGGACTTGTTCAATACATAAAAAATGTGTTTATTGGATTTTATTATGTACATCCACATGATTAAATGCAATAGTTTTAACATAACTTTTCTTAAAATTTCAAGTAAACTTTTAACTTATTGAAATCTCTGGAACCGATGTACATGATCAAATTAGGTAATCCCAACAACCCATTTTTTGTGTACGTTGACACATAATGCGCGGTCGGTCATTCATATTTACCATCCCACAAGCTTAAACCGAAAAACTTGGCCGGCGAGACATTTTTCCTCTATCTGTCTTCATGTCAGTGGCCTCTCATTAAAATTCAATGCGAACAGGCCAGTGTTGGGACTTCAATGCTTTGGATAGTTTTCAGTTCAGGCATGGTTGATGGCCCCTGCTGTTCATATTCTAGCTGTGTAGCGCCTGAGGCGAAACACAAGGTAAACAGATCTGCCTTGAGCATCCAGAGCTGAAAATGAACCGGTGCGCCCCGTTTTGCCGGGATTAATTGAATCCTCGCTTCCATTAAACTGACTGGGAGAATTGACTGACAGCAATAGCCAATGAAAACGACAGGCACTGAAAAGATCTTGCATCCTCCTGTCTGTTGTGCTGACTGCCACGATATCTCTTTCTGATGTGCTCTTCTCATTGGAGATGTGCTGGAGTAGACTGTGAAGGCTTTTACTTTAAATAGCTCTTAAAAAGATTGTATTCACTGCAACTTCCAAATATACAAACCGCTTTCATCCGAAGCGACCTACAGTGCATTTACAGTGTTTTATAAGTGTGTGTGTATTCCTTGAGGGTTTAACATCGAGGGGTCGATGGCGTCATACTCTGCCAATTGAGTTACAGGAGTTAAACAGGGAATTGACATTTACATTAATGCATTTGGAAGACACATTTATTTTTTGCACTGTGTGTCTGTTTGAAGTTTGTACTAATGATGCGATGCTCTGCAGAGTGTGTCAGAATGCATACGATTTCTTCTTTTGTTGTTTCTCTTTCACAGAAATTAATTTTCGACTGAGACTTTTTCTTTGTAAAGTGAAAAATGAAAATTGTCACCAAACGAAAAAAATATTTCGCAGAAAGTTGGTTACTGGACATCACTGGAACTCGTTCACTTCTACTGTATTTGTCAAAAAAAGTGGAAATATTTACCTTAATGTGAAACACAGAAGACATCTTAAGAGAATAGAAGTCTGATGTTGCTCATTTACCAACATTCTTCGCAATATCTTCTAATGTGTTTTGCAGAAGAAGAAATCGTACAGGTTTAAATGACTTAAGGGTTCCTAAATGGTGAAAGACCTATGACTTTAAATGCTTCTTCTGAGAAACTAACCCCAGCAATTTCATGTGTCTTTTTAAGAAGACATTCAAATATCAGTCCATAATTTCTTTATCTTGTCTTGTCATTTTATCCAGTATACTCTATAGACTCTTCCGTGAAACACAATAGAAATTATTTTGAGAAATGTGTATTTCAGTGTCCATTTCAGAAGTTCAGTGTCGATAACATTCTTCGAAATATCTTCCTTGTGTTCTGCAAAAGATAAAAACCACACAGGTTTAAAGGACGTCATGGTGAGTAAATGATGAACGAATTCAAACTATCCCTTGAATTCTAAAAAACATTTGCTTAAACGTGTTGATCAGTCCTACTCAGGTATTTACATCTATCACTTTTCTAGTTCCTCCCTAAATCACCGTATCTGCTTTCAAAATAAAGGAACCTTCCAACTGTTACATTGTCCTTTTTTACTGGCTTCGCATGAGCCGTCCCTGTAGAAGTCCGAGTACCAGGAGCTAAACTGCAGGTGTTCCAGGACTGCTCATACTCAGATAGGGCTGTTATCGGCACGCTTGCAGCCGGCAGGGTTTAGTGGACCTTCTGTTCCTCTCCACATGACATTTCAAAGGGAGTTTTCCTTCAAAGGAACCAAAGGGAAAGTTTCAGCTTTTGACTCTGGAAAACCCCTGTGTCCGACGTTGCCCTAAACACGTATCCTCGTTGTAGGTTAGGACATATGGAGGGCCACACAAACATATCAGCATTGAATCAAGAGCTGAGGATTTCTAGTAATGTTTGTGGTTTAAACACCTGTGTCCTTGATTCCCATTGCTTTTACATCGAGCTCCCGCTTCAATGTTGTGTATTCAGTCATGTATCTCAGATGATTCTATTGCATACAATGCATTGAGTGAAAGCTCTTTGCCTGTGAGCAAATCAAACACCATCTCAAAACAAAATATGCTCTGTGAGGAGTACCAGAGGATGAGAGTCCTCTTGAGCACAAGCCATTATTGTCCATTTCATTCTATTGTATCATATTTATGTGAAGATGAGAAAATCGTTTGATGATTACCGGTTAAGATTAAACTCGTGGAAACGGGTTAACAGGGTGATATAGCCGAACACCCACTGAAAGGATGCCCCACTCCTCAGAGCTCCATGAAGCGGGCTCTCTCGACACCAGGTGGATGGGCAGAGGTTCAGGGGTAGGAGGTTAACTCATTGCCATGGCAACTGGCCTTTGTAAGAGTACATTCTCTTTGTCTCTTTTTGTGGATTGCACACAACGATAGGGTTCAAATAAACAGAAACTTACATAGAAAGATTAACTGGAACATAGTTAACACATCATGATGTAGTTCGTGCAATAGCAGTGACATGATATTATCGGTTTATTAGCTCATTGTGCTGCAGAGACATGAAAACTGCTTGTTGAGAGCTGACAGTGAAGCACATGGATACTTAACCGCATTAAATCAAAATTCCATTAGCTTCTGGCATTTCAATTTCTCTTTTTTCACAAATTGTAAAATGAGGTGTTTCAAAAGATGTTCGACAAACTGCTGTAGAAAATGCTGCTTGTGTGCATTTTGGTGAAAATAATCTAATAGCGAACAGTCTTCACACCAAATGCGAATAAAGTGATTTGGGCCGATAACTTAAAGTAAAGTTAATGCATTTTGTTTTACCAAGATGGAGAATTTGCGCAAATAGCTCATTGACACACATTGTTGGCCGTGGATGTGTGAAGATACACATCAAGGCATAGTGATTTCAGCATCCGAAATAACAAACCCTCGCGTAGAAGGCGATTGTGGGTTCGAATTTAGCATTAAACTGTCCAGAAATGCCATCAGCCAGCATCATCTTTATAATTGAAAGCCAACCAATGAGCATGTAGCATCTGATATTTACATACCACTATAATCAACAAGCGAGGAAGGTAATTGGTCGATCAGGATTGAGCTCGATAGCATAAAAAAAGAATTAAAGTTTAATTTTCACTTTCACAAAAGTTTGCTTGCATTTCTAGTATAATTGATTTTTAATTTTTTTTTAAATATATATATGATTGCTTATTGAATACACGCTCTAAGTTTATCATTCAAATATGATTCTGTCCTCTGTGCACAAACACTGCCAGCCCTTTTTGTTTTAAAAAGCGCCCTTGTTACTTGTCAAAAGGACCCAAATTTAAACAAATGTTTATTTGTTCTTTTTAAGGCATTAAAAAAGTTGAGCGACTGCGTTACATAAGGTCAAGTATGAATGGTTCCACATTTAACAAAACTTGTAGTGAATTATTGATGCTGTCTACCTACTGAAGAATAAAGAGCAATTTACTTTGTGTGGGCTTGCTTGAATTAATCATTACATGAGCCTAAGATGGGAGATGATTTCTCTTTCATTACAAAACCCACCAATTTTCCAGTAAATGACAGACGTCTCCTTGCACACCAGGACCCCTTCATTATCTCCAGCATCATTTTACTTCACCCATCAAACATTTAGCAGACACCCCATTGTCAATGTTTTGCATTCTTGCATTTTTTTCCACCCGCAAAGCAAAAGCACGCAACATGCAATTTGGACTTCAAACATGTCTGTCGACAGAAGAAACAAGTAAGCTATTGGCAGAGCTATCTGACCCTCGCGAAATGAAATGTTACGCAATGAGTCTGGATCAATGCAGAGTACACATGCAACGCGGATCCATATTCATATCCTTCTTCTGTGCTGAACCAAAAAAGTGCAACCTGAGAGATAGAACAAAGGAAGATTTTTTCTCCAAGTATTCTCTCCCTCCCCCCACACTTAGGTAGCTATAGTTTCCATGGAGACAAAACCGACTGTAAAACTGTACATTTCTGAAATGCAGATGTGCGCAATGGTCCAAGAGCGTTTTTTTCAGAGAAGCACACTTTCAAGTTCTGATCCCGCTGAATTTATAGTTTGAATGATGTGGTTAGAATTGTTGCATGAATGATGGAATGAGGGAGCTCTGTGACAACAATAAAAGCGAGAGAGCAATGGATTGTGGTTTCATCCCCTGCATCTGTGGGCTGGCACACTTGATCAATACTAATCCTAAGACAGTACGCTTCTAACTGCCAACACTTGTTCATGGAGTGTCTCTCAGCAGACCCTTTTTAACAGTTCTCTGGGACATGTAGAAATCAAATAAAATGGATGTATGTTTATACCGTGTGTGCAAAAAGTGTCAAAGTGGACTTGTCAACCCAAGTTGCATAATTGCATACGGGCAATATGTACAAAATACATCTTACATTTTTGGGGAATATTTTTACGTTCTTTAAATAGCTTGAATGTAGCTCTACAAATCAGTTTCATTAATTATACTCTGAGATATGAAAATGCAAAATAGTTTTCCAAACAGCAACATCTCCAACAGAGACTTCAGTAATGTATGGAGTAAAGTGGGTGGTTTCATATCCGCCTTTTTTAAAAATCTATTTCAAATCAGGCAATAAAACATAAGAGTTGGCTAGCACGTGTTTAATCATTAAGTTAGGGCTAGATGAACAGCTTTATTATCCCAATAATTTAGCATCTCAAGAGGTGATTGGTTAAAAATCTGCTTGGCCCTGTTTTTTTGTCATGAATTGTGAGGACTACCTAAATGCAATCAGCTCTTAAAAAAGATCCTTTATTTTTCATGACCAACAAAAAATTCCTTGAGAGGGGCAAACAAGAACAAAATACAAAAGTAACTAAGCTTGAAAAACTTAACTTGTGTATATCATGGCACTACAGAGAAGCAACAAGGTATACAAGCGATCCAGCACAGGCCAGAAAACACAAGGGCTTTAAATAGGGAAGAAACTAAAGAAGATGAATAGGGAATCAGGTGAAAGGCATGAACTCATAACAGATAATGAATAAGGAAACAAGGGAGCGGAGCTAAGACTAAAGACAAGAGAGCACATGGCAGAAAGAAACAATGGCCATGTGCATCCAACACAAACACAAGACATGGGGCTGTCATGATCCTTTCCTTCTAAAAGGAAAATGAACACAAGAGGGACAGGACCCTGACATTTTTGGTGATACAAGTTATGATTATTAATCTTTCACACCATGGTCAAGTCACTCTGTCAAATTTCATGTCTCGGTCTGATCTTTAGAGTTTGGCTTGAATTGATACAGAGAAGCTGATTCCATTTTATCCCCTGACACCATTGCTTTCAAAACAGATTTAAGGAATATTCTGTCACAAGTTTGCAGAATTCATTTTTGCTCTGTCTTATTATCCCTTTAATAATTGTAATAAATATAATAATATTCAGCTTTTACATAAAGTCCTAAAAAGATTTATTTATTCAGCTTTCACATCTTATATGAAATTCATTAAAGCATTAATGCTTTTTATTATTATAGCTTTTATATTCATAAAATATAAAATGAGTTAAAATTGACTTTTACCTGACAAAATTTCGGTCTCCTAACATGTCAAACCACAGCTGCAGTGAGTCTGTTTGATCGTTAAACAGAAATGTATTTTTAAAGTTCGAATCAAACGGTTTAAGGCTGCCGTGCACTAACTTAAGACGCTTTCACATCCATCTGTCATTTACACAACCGGAAAGCAACAAAAAGATGCCCATATTTACCATCAGATCTGAAATACAAAACAGAATCAAATCTTCCCCCGAGGCTAGATGTGGAGACACGTCTATTAATATTTCCATAATCTCTATTTATATTTCACAGGCTCTGCCAAAATGTTCTTAAGGTTAGGGAAGATCTCGAACAGCAGACGCCAACTTTTGACCCACACTTGTGTAGACATGATAAAGTTTAACACTTTGTGTAAAAAATAAGTCAAGTTAGTTACTCTTACACATATTTCCCACCATATAAATCTAGTAATGAATGACGCCTGCTCCAAATCTGTCCTCCTCTTTTCCTCTGGCCCTCAATGCATGTCTTTGTTTTAGAATGAAAATGAGCCATTCTCTCTCTCACAGATGATCGCTCTTGTCTCCACAGCCGCCCGCTGAGGACGTGACGGCCCACGTGGTCTGGATGCCAGCAGCTGCCTCTCGGAGCCCCGGACGGCCCCTGGCAATCTGAGAAACGTCCTCCGTTTCCACGCTCCTAACCGCCCCCCGGTCAGCGAGGGACTAGTGAGGATTATTGAGTCCCGGGATTAGTGAAGTGTCCACTTTTGCCGCGGGAGAAAGGGCAAACTCTTACTTGTGAGTATCCTCTACTGCTGCTGCCAGCCTCGATTCGGCCTTTGCAATTACACTCATTATGCCCTTTTGTGCTTGCTTTGTAGAAAAGAAAATGCGGGGAAGAGTTTATTAGAGCAAATGAAATGCTTCGCCAAACATAATCGGGATTTTTAGACCAATTTATTTAAAACTACTGGTATTTTCCAGTCTGTTTTGTCTGGTGCCAACTTAAACATATATTACATTTAAAAACGCTTCTGGACTGACATTCACACAAATTTCGAAAGGACTTTGCAGTGATTCACATAAGTGATAAGTTATATTATCCCTAAAGTATGAATGCACATGCTTATTAATTATTTTTTATTAACTTTATAATGATCATACACCATTATAGTTATTGCTGATATAGTTTTGACCCGTCTGTGCCTTCAATATGTTTCATTCATCATTATTAAAAGCTACATTTCAGCTCTGCAATAATTATCAACATAACAGCGGTGAATGTAAACAGATCCATCTTTCTTGTCTTATACTTGGATTGTGTTCAAGGCTCAACAACACTATAACAGATTGAATCAGTTCCATGTGATATTGTATAACTATAGTATTGCAGGCGGTGTCTTACTGTTGTTGTTGTGGCCAGGGAATGCCTGAAGCAAGTAAAAGGCATTGTGGTGCTCTAGTTAGTGTATGTAAGTAACGTGTAGTGTCAATAGATTGTAAAGATTGCAAATAAATGTATAACATGGTTTTGCTGTTTGCCATGACTCAACCCATCTACCTTGGGTCTTTGTATATTTTAACGGAATATGTGAAGAGCTATTTCCCAAAACACTAAAGATCCATATTAATAATTTTCTGAAAATCTTTTTACCAGGACCCATTTTGTTAATATTCAATTGATTCTATTGAAATGGTCCGTTGGCTCAGCCTTAACATGTTAATAATGATTGTTAAATTTTTTAAAGATTGTTTGACTGTGAATTCAAAGTTTACTTTTTTCCCCAAAATGCTACAAATATATTCTTATTCTCCGACCCCAAAATTTGGTTTATGTCTTCAAAAAAACCAAAAGGAAACATAAGCATCAGGGACTGCAACAATAAATGAATTTAAATCAAATAAATGCAAATGTCCAGTTCGTGTTTTTAGGTGTAGGTCTCACTGGCTCAATCACACCATCAAAAATGTTAAAAGAAAATGAATATAAAGAGTTTTAAGAACGCGTTTTGAAAGATTGAACACAATCACTTCACACAAGCAATTTAATTTGGGATTTCATTGAACAAACCATGATTGGTCGAGAGGACATCTAGACTAAAAATGAGGTTCAGGACTTGTAGCATTTACTTACATATAGACAAAAAAATATATTGATATAAAAATATAAAAATATATGATTTGGGATGACAAATTGAGGGAGCAGAGAATAGGTTCACTGCACAATAAAATGCCATGACAAACGTTTTTTTTATTTGGCTTGTATAGTGTTTTGGAAAAGAGTTCTTCACATATTTGCCTTACTCTTTACTTTATAAAGTTGTGTGTTGCTGGCAAAAAATGCATGCGAGATGAATGTTGGAGTGCACGGAGCTATGGTGCAAGAATAGATGTTTCTATATATTGACTCTTTGATTATATAATACATTGTGGTGATAGTGGAAAAGTGAACATTTGATGTTTTATGTAAGTCCATCAGAGATCATTAAGATGCTCGCTTGACTTTTCCAATGTATTTGTAATTTGTTTATGAGAAAGTGTATTCATCACCGTTGTAGTTTGACTTTTAGTACATTTGTTTTCGGTCGACACTTGACAACAACTCTCAAAGCAACAATTAAGCAGAATGGGTAGTCTGTACTCTGTATAGCACAATACATTACAGTCTTGTTTCCTGAAAGGATGGAGGCCTAATCAGCGCTCTCTCGGATGAATCCGGCAGTTCGGCCGTCACGCATCTCCCGTCCGCCCCTGAGAGTGCGCTCACACTTCGAGCCCTGTTAAATGAGTGTCAGACGAGTCTAGCAGCTTTAGATAAGACAGCCGCACAATGGCTGACACAAACACACACAGACACTCAAAGGTGCGTGTGCGCGGTCTGAAAGCTCCGGGAGGTTGCGGATATGATAAATGCAATTGAAAGACTGTCCTTTCAAACGCAGCAGTGTTTCCTCAGTGTTTCCTGCTCCTGTGGAGCTGGTGCGAGAGAGTGCAGCTGAACTGAGACCGGTGCTGATCTGCAGTACCTGGACTTCATTAACACTAAATGTCCAGCAGCTGGTGTGCCCAACTCTAACACAACACACTGTGGCACACTATAGCTATTACCTTTGGTAACACTTGGCACAATAGTAAGGATGTGTTTTTAAAGAATTTTTTTAAGAATGAATACAAGTAATGGTTAACACATTGAAACTAGAAAAAAGGTTTGCCTCATTATTATGAATAACTCTGACTTAAAGAAACAAAAAAGCAACCTTGAAAAATAATGTTTTTTAGTGCAATTTAGGGACACGTTTGGATACATTTTATGTAAATGCTGTTTCAAAATACATGTTGTTTAATTGGGATTAAAGCCAGCGCTTGTAAAAATATCAGCATACCACATCCATGCCAACAGCCATGTGGCAAATACAATACAATTTTAAAATTATACATTTAAATTTTAACATTTATTAATACACAGTGAAATAACAACCCGTTTACTTAATATATTGAAAAATTTCTTTTTGCATCAAAAATACATGTTTACATTTACATTTACATTACACATGTTTGAAACTAAACATAAAAGAAAAGCTTTACCTTTACAATAAACTAAAAAAAGACATGTAATAAAAAACAGTATAAAACTAAAACATCTGAAAGAAAGATTCATGTACATGTTTAGCAACATACAAAATAAAGCACATTATATCAATTATTATACCAAATTAACATAGATGTTCACAAATCTTATGTTAGGTTATAAAAGTAAAAACTGAAGACATTGTTTTAAGGGGCTATGAGAAAGCAAAATGGCTTATCTGAGTCGTTCTTTGTAACTTCTCATAATAAATAATACAACATACGTTTATTAATTCATCAGGCATTTTTATCCAAAGGGAATACAATTGAGGCAACCAACAAAAGTTAAAAATATGTTAAGTGTACTAAGCATACTTTATACTACACATTAAGTATGCATCTTATAATGATAGTATAGGCTATCAAGCGTTTTCTTATAATGTGTTTAACTCATGCAGTCCATTAACTGACGGAAAGTTGAATCCATATGAAATTTGCTGTGACATTGACCCCATCAGCAGAGCACAAATGGAGGAACACATCTGCCCATACGTTCCACCCACAGGGATTATAACATCTCTTATTACACAAGAGCTCACTGGAGATTTCTATAGGGCATCCATGTATTGGTCTTGCTTAAAAGAAAACGAAAGGGTTTTGTTTCCTGTTGTTTATCCGTATATCATCTGTCTGTTCCGATTTGTTATCTGGAGCTAAGCATCTTGAAAGATTTATCACCAATGTGAACGGGGTTATAGAACCCATGGATCATTTATACTAGAGAGACTCATTTAGTCCTTTGCTCAGAGCACTATGTTAAGTGAAGTAACTAGCTTGTTTTTCAATTGTGGACAGCCATTTAGTATAATTTGACATCTGTGTTTCTCGCTGACCTTGCAGAATCGAACACTCTCATCATTTGAAGTGGCATTTTGTTTCTTAGCCTCTTTCTCTGGTCCGCTGAGTTTTAATAGCGTGAACAGTTGTTGAAACACAGCGATCTGTGACATGACAGCTTTGAGTTTCGTACGTATACCTATTCAGACTTATGTTAGATAATAATATTAAAATACATAACCCTATTGGTTTGAATTTCCTCTAAAATCGCATCTGTTCTCTCCACTACACAACGGAAATGTGAACCTCACTCTACATTATTCCTCTGTAAACCGACAAGAACATCTATTAATAGTCTGTTCTTTATCTACTCATTAGGATATCAATAGGAAACGTTCCCACTCGAAACAGGATGTGACCTTTGAGCCTGGGATTGATCAGATATCATCTGAAAATCCTCATATCTTGCACTTTTGATATCTTGCATGTGTTCAATTATCGCTCGCTGGGATGTTACAGAAAGACTTATGGCTGTGTGGGCGTTAGACAGATATGTACACTTTTGAGTTGAACTTATAGTTTACATGACGCACTTTCATGGCTGTGACTAAGACAACCATGCGTTTGTGGAGGCTCGGGGTATTCAAGTGCAACAAGATTTTTCTGCGTTGGCATGGTTGGAGGAAATTCAAGTAAATGAGCCATAGCATGTATGGCAAATCCACACTTAATCTTGTTTTTCCTGTGTGTTTTTATTCTGCCCTTTGGCTGTTCATACATTCTTCAGGGTGGAGGGTTTATTGCAAGACCTTTCATGTGATGTTGGCCGGTTTGCACACAGCTGCTTAGTTACAGATACAGTACATTAGGCAAACTCAATAATATCTGTGTATGCATGGAAATGTCAAGACGGACGAAGTGTTTGATTCTTACAAAAGTGTAAATGGGAAATAAATTGGAAGAGGGACATGTGGCGACTCTAGAGGCTTGCCTTGGCATTAATATCACAGGTCAGAATTCTGACAAATTCAGTCGGGATTTTGAGAAAAGTCCATTGTTCAATTCTAACAAGCAAATGTAGCAAATGTAAAATGTGTACCGAATAAAAGTTAATACATGTGTTCCTTAAGGGTCCAGTTTGTGGAAAACTGCAGCGTAAACTGGTGAGATTGCGAATTACAACTAAAGGCACACATCACCCCTCCTTTTCAAAGTATTAAGGAGGCTGTCAGAGAACAAAAACTTCATCACGTTTTTGCTTCTTTGCCGAAGATAATGTTTTAACGAATCGTTCTGTGCAGCAGTTTTTCTGTTTAGGGCTTGTGCAGAAACATGGCATCAAAATCCATGTGAGCAGACCGGGCTGTCTTCCGTAGATAGAAATAACTATTCTAACGTAAAAAAAACGCAACAATACAATATGTAAATATATACCTTTAAGACATGTATTTTTTTGCATTTCTGTCTATCAATGCTTTTCAAAAAGTTGCACATTAGACCTTCATTATTATTGTCTAGATGACACATTAGTCCTTTAAAAGTGGAGACAATCCAAAATCCCAAAACATCACCTCTCTTGGATTGGACCAAGAGAGAACATGTGGAACAAGAACCATCCCTGCTCGGACATATAACTCCAAGTCCTCGCTTGAGATTAAGAAAATGGATGCACAATTTTGAGCAGTGTGGGCCCTGCCTAAGGCAATACGCCAGTAGTCGCTCTACTTAAACTCATACCATGGGTTTTAAGCAACAGAAACAAAAATTTGCGTTTGAATTCCGGTTATATAATGTCCACATATGGTGTGCAAAATACCAAGACACTCATAAATGTGTACAATCACTTTAACTATAAAGAAACTGTAAACCAATCCTGTGGGATATCTACAGTATTTGGCACACACGTAGTTGGATCAACACGATATTATGATGTTTTATTGGGACCGTGGCTAAATCAGGGATGAATTTTAATATTGTGCAGCATGAGAGCAATCAATCTTTCATATTCATTCGTTCGCTCAGTTCTTGGGAATAATTCCAGCACATGGATTTCATCTCTTTTCCAAATCAGGCAACAACATTACAAGTGAGAAGAACATTAACCTCTTTAGCTTTGTGCATGATTGTGATTTGTTCATGATGATCAGTGGCTTATAAACAAAACCAATTCAAACATCACATAATTCCATGAGTTGCGTTTCATCAAATCAGGACGATTGGACCATTATTTTATATAATGAGTGTTATACTGGACTTTTGTCTTTAGTCACTGAAGCTTATCCAAGTTATCTTTGCCAGGATAGACTAACCCATTTAGAAGAGCAGACTTTTGATACTCAATTAATATTTATACTTTCAAACATTAAGGATAATCATTGACATTTATTGGCTCTTATTTACAAAATTGTTGTATTGGTTCTGGCATATCAAGGGTCTTCCTAAAGTCCACTTACCATGTTCCAGAAGGATGCTCTTATTTAAGACCTTTGATTGAATACACAGCCGATTAAAGCCACCTCCATGGCATCGTTGAACTCCTTAACTCGATCAAAACGGTCCTTTATAGGTACACTGCACTCCTCCATGGCCATTACCAGTCATCCTAGTGTGTCTCAGGCTTTGTGTTTTCCCCCTCAATCTCTCATATGGTTTAGTAGGACCTGTTACCTTAGTGCAGCTGTTAATAGTATAACCTTCAAACACTTATTCTGTAATATTAAAATTCATACAAAGAGATCAGTTGTAAAGGGGCGTCTAATTTACCCTCCAGAAAAGTGACTAGTGAAGGTGACTTCATTTTGAGCATTGAAATAAATGTATATACTGTCTAAATGTTTTGTATATGTTAGAAAAACAATTACGTTCATTACATAACAATAATTGTTGAAAAAATTTACTGTTGGATTTGTATCCGATTCTTTAAATATTTTCCACAAAATAAATATATTAAAAAAAATATTTATTTGAAATTAATCTAACCATTTTGTGATAATTGCAATTCAAAATTATTATTATATTTTAAACTATTTTATGTTATTTATTGTTTTTAACAATTTTTGTTTTTTATTTAGCATGTAAACTGTCAAACACTGTAAGAATTAACAATGCATTAATGTCAATAGATACAACTTTTAGATACACATTTAAATATTTAGTTGAGTTGAGATTAATGCTTTAGAAGTATTGTTCATTTTTAAAATATGTTAACAAATCCAACCTTACTTTAAAGTGCTTTTATTAAAGACCTTTTTAAACATAAATTTGTAGCATAAATAATCTATTACAACTGTTTTGTCATAAGAATGTTTCCACATCCTTCTGACTGCCGGCTGTTGTCTGCATCTGTTTGGTTGTATCCTGTCTCTTATCTTCACTCTCTGCTTGTTCAACGCCACATTTCATATACACTAACACTGGTAATATTGCTACAGTGACTTTAGAAACCAGTCGGGTGTCAGCTTGCCCTGCAAAGTCACTCTGAAGCTTTGACACCACACCTCTGCAGCTGCCGATACCCGGCATCTCTGTGTGTCAGCACTTCTTGTCTTCTGTCATATTAATCTGCCACTGAGTGCATTAAAATGTGACTTTGGCATAAGCAGTCGCTGCAATGCTGACTGTAAAATGCCAGGATATGTTAGCTGAGACGTGAAAATCTTATTCGGTCAAAAGGGAAAGCTTGGTGTAGCATTCCCATATTCAAGGACATAACCTCTGGGGTGGAAACACATCGGATGACCCGAGATGGGTGCAATGACATAGCACGGCCAATAATAACCGAAGCGCGACTTATTTTTGATTTGTCACAGGCCCATGATGTCATATCAGGCTATTTTAAATGTCACATTCACACTGAAATTACACAATACCGATAATTTTGATACCAAAGTTTGTTTTTCAATACCTAAAAATTCCATACCTAACATAAACTGATGCATGTGTCAATGTAATTAAAATCTAAATTCATATTTAACTGTGATATTTTGTTTCCAAAAAATAGAGTAAATTTGAAAGCTTTGAAATGATTAGATTTAATGATTAAATTTGGTGTATGTGTAAGTAAAAAAAAGTACATCTAAAATGTTTGTATAAAAATCAACCCCAAGATGTAGGTGTATATTACAAGTATATATTTGTTAAATTAATACATTTGCTTTACATAAACTTTTACATATTAGCAAAATTAGCTGTTTGATTTTCATCTGTTCTTTTAAATATTTTCCACTGCATTTATTTGAATGTTTAAAATTTTTTTTTAAATTAAGGATAATAAATTTTTTTATTGTTTAATATTTATATATTTTTCAAAACATTTTTTAAACTATTTAATTCAATTTATGTATATTTTTATTTAATTTTTTATAAAAGGAGCATCATTTAAAATATTTGTCACAGGCTATTTTGAATGTGCCATTCACGTTGGGACAATAAACACAAGCCAAACAATGATTTGTTTTCTGCAGCTGGTCAGAAATCATACTGTGAGTAATACAGTGCCAGTTTAACTTCTATTTTTACTTCTAGCATACGCTATTCACTTTTTATGGGATGTAATGATGTGGAAATGAATGCATGGAGTTTGGGTCAAATGGATCTGCAGTCCCTGGTGAATTGGATGCTGGCAGGCCTCCATCAGAAACTGTATTTCTTCTCCCAATCTACCACACCGTACATATGGAGCAATGCAAATTTGCAAGGGTATAAAAGAGGATTTTTATGACTCTTTTGGCAGGAGGCTTCACATTAAATGGGTTGTTATGAACAAAAAAAAGCCTTAAAAAGTATTTAAAAACTCATCTCGGTTCGTCTCATCTTCCATGCAGTCGGGTGCACCCTGGCACCTCTTGAAGAAAAGTGATGCATACCCATTCACAAAAGATGCATGCGTATTTTTAGACTTTCTTGGTATTGATTCTAAACATAACAACGTTATTTCTTACAGTTGCCTTTTTAGGCCAGTTGGCAGTGAGTTGAGAGAGTTAGTGCTAATGATTGTACACTTTAATTACCTGGATCATTAAGGAAGGCATCAGTGTAAATCACTGCGCTCCTGTGGCTTGCAGTGGCACACCTACGGTTCAAAGCCTGCGACAGCGAGCTTAAGGACAAAATCACTCACAACATCACTCTGAGTAATTATGCAATTAAGAGAGCAACAGAATTGTATCGATGCTTTCGTTGAAAATTGCACAGGGCACTATTCTGTGCATTGTGGGATAAATAATTTTAATTGGTGTGTGACTGTCTTCCGATTATGGTAATTCAATCCTAAACTTAAGATGCTGAATGCAGTTTTTCATGATCCTATCACTGATGGTAGTTCAGTTGATAGGCATTGTGTTAGTAGCTCATGGATTTGGTCCCAAAACACTGATACACACATACTTATAAAATCTACAGCATAGCTTGAATGCTCTCCGGGGGGTTTGGATAAAACTGAATGCATGAATATAAATGTATGTTGTGTTATTGACATCAACTTCTTTTGAATGGACATTGGCTCATTTACTGGCAGTACAGTGTTTATGTGATACAAAAATGTCAGGTTGAAATAAAAATAGTAAAAAGTGTCTGTTATTTGCCCGCCCTTGTGACTTTTCGAATATAAATTGTTTTTTATTTCAGCAAAACAAGACAAAAAACAATTAAAAAAAGTGTTAACACTTCTCAAAATATCTCTAAGTCTAATGACTAAATGTCATGATTATGAATAAATGATCATGGAAATGTAATTTTTGTATTATAATAAATTATATATAAGAAGTTATTACAAATAATTAAACCGTAGACTTGAAGCAGTAAAATAACAAGTCTTTTGAATTGAAATGATCTTATTTACTGTCAGTCTGGTGCAGATGGAAAACAAATGCTGATAGAATAAACAATTGCTCTCTTGATAATTTACCCCAAAATAAAAGTATGTACAGTATTATTTCTGCATTGCACAAAGAGAATTACTTGAAAAGTGTTGGATACAAAAAAGACATAAATTAATTTAAGTCATTTAAGCAGTGAAATTACGAGTCATTTGATTTGACATTAGCTTATTTATTGTCTGTCTGGTGGAGATGGAACAAAAATGCTGATTGAAATGGTCATTTGCATGCTTGTTAATAAAATTGTGTAATAATTACCCTCATGTATTTCAAGTATTTTCTGCATAATTCTGCAGAAAACAAAAAGATAATTCGAAAAATGTTGGTAAGAAAAAAAGGAGGGTCAATATTGACTTCCTTTATTTGGTCATAAAACCATTAAGACACTTTTCAAAATGTCGTCTTTTGTGATTGGTATATAAAAGATTCATATGCAGCTTCTGAATGTCCTAATGATAAATTAATAATCACAGAATTTCAATTTTAGGGTGAACTATCTGTTTAAGCAGTAAAAAACAAGTCTTATAATTTATCATTAGCTTATTTACTGTCAATTTGGTGCAGATGGAACACAAATGCTGATTGAAATAGACAGTTGCACTCTTGATAGTTCACCCCATAATAAAATGTCACTTTAAATATGCATAATATTCTTACTTCTTCAATTTGAAAATTGACTTACATAGCATGGACATAAAACCAAGACATGTCTTTCAATATTTTTGGGGGTTTTGTATAATAAAGCATGCTTGTTAATGTCATGAGGATAAATAAAGGATCAGCAAATTTAAATAATGTTTGAACTTACGCTTTAAGAAGTGTTTTATATTCTTTGCAGTGTATTACACAAATTTCCTCTGCGAGGTACTTCAGATGCAGATTAGTATGCTTGTGTTATGTTTATGAACCAAACTTTTTATCAAGACAACAAGCTTAATTTTATTTAAAATACACACTCACATCCCCTCACTTTTTATTAAACCTACATCAATTAAACTCGATCCGGGAGCTGAAGAGCTCGGAGCGAAAAACTTTTCAACCTCAGGTGATTTCCCTACGGTTTAATTAGCAACAATCAAATTCATAATACTGAATTTCCTTTCCTGTATGGTGGTGTGTATTATTGGAAGCTATGAGTCAGAGCAGTCCCAAGAGCAAAGATTTCTGAAGATCCTGCTCATTAGAAGACCTGCTCTTTTTGCTTTCACCCGGTCTGATTAACTTTGAGTTTGTTGCTGGAAATGCTGTGATCAGTGAGCTAAAGATCACAACCAAAGGAAATTTAACAGCATCCAGACAACAGTTCCCTTCGGCAGCTTCTTATTGAGTAAATGCAAAGGGTTTTGATAAATGGCCATTGAGCGAGAGATGAATAAAGTACTTTGAAGGTTGTTTGTATAATACGGTGGTCAGGAAGACAAAACATCTGCAAATGTAAACTCTAGAAGTTGCATTTTGTAGGAGATTTACATGTTAGGATGTTGTTGTATCATTGTATGGCTTTTTAAGCATCAGGACAAGAGTTTGGCAGATGTAATGAGATATTAATGTACATATTGTATTACTTGGGTAGTGGTAGGTCAATTGTAAATTGATCACCATATTCGTATCACAAATAACCATTTTTAGTGTAATCAAGACCTCTTCAGTTCATTTTATGCACTATTATGTATGACTATTATGTTTTTTCTAATTTACAGTTACTTTCAATCTATACTCAGAAGCTGGAATATTTGCAACCCATTGTTGGGTCCAAAGGAAGAAATCCAGCTGCTTGGTTAAATGAATTCATTAAACCCTATTTAACCCTTCAATAAGTTAATACAACCCAGCATTTTGGGTTGAAACATTTTTTTAAATTGAATGTAGGGCTTGTTCTCTATTTGTTTGTTTCTGATGATGATTTACAAAGATGCGAACAAGAAATTTGAACCAGTTGTGGGTCAAAGTGGATGAAAAGTCGCAATTTGTTTAAAATAACCAATTTGATCCACCAATGGGTTAAAACTATTCAGCATTGGGTTGAAGCCAAGAATGGGTCAAATACAAGCCAAGATTTGTTACTTTTTTTTTTTAAAGTGCAGGGTTGAAAGTACAGCAGCATGTTTTGTGCAATTTGACTGTGTAGAAAAAAGAACAAATTATTGTTCCAAATTATAGAACCAACTATTTTTACAGTAAAGGTGTAAATTCTGGGCTATTTCAACACAAATGGACAGACCCAATGGCTGGGTTGGAAATTAACCCATGCTGGGTTGTTTCAGCCCAAAATACAGGTTGTTTTAACTTATACTCGGGTCAAACATAACCCAATTCTGGGTTATTTTAACCCAATTTTGGAGTTTTTAAATTTTAAACCTAATTTTAGGTTAACACAGATTTTTTTGATTGTATTGCACATTTAGATTACTTACATTATCAGACACAAAAGTGTAAATCTCTTCTTTGAGACTTTAAATTGCCGATTACTAGAAGCTAAAACTTTAATTTAAGGTGGATTGAAGTTGCACAGTGATTTCCTAAACATCTCGGCATAATATTTAACCACACCAATTCAAGTTTGAGATGTATCTGGGCTCGGTATGGGGCTGTCCTTTACGATTTCAGTCACACTGAAAGTAGATGAAATAGTGGAAGGATTTTAGTGCTGGTTCTCAATGCGACATGGCCAGCTTGAAGCGTTATAGCCTTTGAATCTCTCGTCAGTGCTGAGCTGGTATGCTGAAGACAAGACTTTCACCATCAATCAGTTCTATCTCTGTGCAAATAGCCCAGACCTACTTCACTTACCCTTACTGGAAAAATACTCCCCTCTAAATCAAAGTGGGAATAGCGTTCCTTCCATCTCCTTCCGGCTGATTAGGTTATTTAACAACACTGAGCGGAACACAGCTCAAAGCTGATGCATACAAATGAAGAGATTTAAATCTCTAAGCTCACTAAGGACAAGGATGGAGATGTTTAATATCTTCAAGACTTTTGATTAAAGTACACCAGTGGTCAATGTAGGCAATACAGATATATACATGAAGATCCATGATTGATGGAGATAAAGATGGACACACATGGCCTAGTTTCACTTCACTCTAAAACAGAAGACAATTTACAATAAAAAGAGTACATTTGAACGCTTTTAAATTAGTCAAATATATTATTTACATGTTTTGTATATGTAAATAAAAATATAAGTAAATCTAATTAAATAAAATGTTTTTAGTAGAATTCACAAAAATTTGAGGCGTATACTAAACATATGTCACTGTTAAATAAATCATTTTTATGTTGAAATAATCATGTGATCATATAATATGTGTACATTTTAGAAAATAACTGTTGGAATTTTAATTAATTCTTTGATTAAAAATCAATGTTCCACAGACAAAATAAAACGTGTGCTATGATTTAACCCGAAACAATTTACACTTAGAAATAGCTTGGAAATAAAAAAAAATCCATATATAAGTAAAAATAAATAAAAAAGTAAATCACATAAACTCACCTATTTAAAAAAATTTATAATGTTTTGCAAATATTTGTGTTTATTTTTTGCTTATTTTTTTATAACGTAAATTAAAAAAAATGAAATGACGTTGGATTTTTAATCAATTATTTTTTAAATTAAAAAAAGATATCTTATGTTCTTAAAAGTTAAATTAAGATAATATAACTCTTTATTTTTGTAATGTTTACCAAGTCGCATGAACTATTCTGAGAGTGTATATTAACCATCAAAATAACTTCTGTTGTTCTTGCCAAGCTAAGATCAGGTAAACTGGTTCAGTGAATATATATAATTACCTGTCTTGCCACGTCCCTTTGCAGTTTTTGAAGTCATTTCCGTGCCGCGTACAGAGCGGGGGGCAGCGGTCAGGAAATGATTGAACACATACAGTAGGCAGGAACAGAAATGAGCTGGTCAGGGCTTTAATACGTTCTGCTCTGTTCGACGCTCTCAGGTCTGGGAGTGCATTCCAATCAGCTCATTCTGAAAAGATGAAGGAAAATACATGAGAAAAGATGCTCTATCAACTTCATCTTTCATTACCAAGATTACAAATCCCTAGGCCACACATCATGAAATCCTAAGTAGCCGACACTTCGCCAGATACCTCTCACATGAAGTTAGTGGGTGGTTGACCGAGGTTAGTGACCCCACCACCTGTGTCAGAACGAAGCCGTTTGGCAGCCTGTCCTCGCGACAGGATGGTGGTTATCCACCTGCCCGCGTTCTCCTCACAGCTGGTTGAGTGAGGATGATGCATTAGGTTCATCCTTTCACATAGTGATTGGTGATGTTGTGTGTGAACTTAAGTTTACACCGTGTTATTTTGCAATAGAGACATAAACTTTCAATGCAATGTTTTTAGAAATAAAGGTGCTTAAAGGGATGGTGTACTCGGCCTCGTCTTGTGGTGCCGTCCCAAAAGCGTCAGCAATGGCTTTCTCGCACCTTCCTGCATCGGTTCCTCGATGGCCCTTTAAAACACTTTTGGCCGACTCAACCGTCTATGTTTAAAAATGGCCTTAAACTTATCCTTTCTATCTACACCTAACCCACTAAACCCAATTTCCTTATCTGTTCCCTCCTACAATTTTTATCTTGCCACGTGTAACTTCGTAAATTCGTTGCTGCAGTTTTCACCTATTTTTATCTTTGCTATTCACAGTTTGTAATTTGTAGGTCGCTTTGGATAAAAGCCTCAGCTGAATGACTAAATGTAAATGTAAATGTAAATTTGGTTTACTTTTCTTTGTTTGGTTAAACACAAAGATTGATATTTGGTGGAATGTTTGCAACGTAGATATCAGGGATATCATTGACTAGAATACCAGATAACATATTGAGTATTACTTTGGAGAAGTTAGGAAAGCAAACCATTTAAGGGTACCCTTGACTACCATTTTAATTTTTTACATAATAGAATATTCATTTTTGGGTGAACTATCTCTTTAAAACATTGTTCAAAATGATGCCATAGATGCCATTTTTATTGACAATGAACATTAAAATGTTCTTTATTTCTTTTATTTTTATATTCTTAAGAACAGAGACAAAAAGATTCTCCTGATCTTCTTTGGCACCGTAAAGCACCATCATTTTAAGAGTGTACCATTATGTTGACAGGGTGTCTATAAGACAATTGGTAATATTTAGTATAGTAAAAGTCTGTTTTTTTTACTTAAAGGCCACATCATTGTTCAAAATAATATTTGAAGCCCTCCACTCACCATTTTGACATCACTTAAATATTTCTGGAAATAATTATATTTGTAATCACTATTTTTGGCTATAACTTTGGTTATGTTAATGTGTGTTTAACATTATTTTAAAGTCAAATGAGCACCCTGGGAAGTTTGTTGAAGCCCCATAGGGCAAGGGTTCTCAAACTGGGAAAAGAATAAAAAAAACAGTGTAAAAATACCAAAATGTATCATACATACTATGCAATCAAACATCAGAAAATAAGATCACGGAGCAAAAAGATTGCTTAAAGTAAATATCTTTTTACTTAAATTCTTTTTCTGATTTTTAGCTGATAAGTCTTTATTTGGGGGGATGCAAGGCGATACAACCCCCTTAAAGGGGGCCTTACAACTAGAAATTGGAGAACCAATGCACTAGGGTTACAACACACTGGTTTTAAGGATACATTTATATTGCACAACATTAATGTAAAATAAAAATGTCTGATGCTTAACTGCTGTTTATCAGTGTGTTACCGAACAAACCGCTTGTCTTGTCTGACTGTTTTCTGTCTTCCTCTGAGGTTCGGTTTTGTGTTTTAACCTTGAGTTACACATTCAGCATACACACAGTCTGTCAGTGAGATATCCTGGGAGCAGCATTATTTCAGTAAAACGAGCCTGTTCTATTGCTCCAGAGTTCTGCACAGCACAGCCGTCTGAGAGATGTAGACTCAGCATCTCGCATTAACAGACAGTTTTCTATTGAATTCCTATACTTGATAAATCTATCCGCCAGCAGAAGGTGGTCTGCAGGTAGATGAACCGCCTGATGGGCTGTAAGTACAATTTGCTATGGAATAAATGAGCATAAGCTTAAACAGATATTTCCTGACAGACACGGCTAAGTACTACATGATACAACAAATCAATGATGTCTGAAATTACATTCGAATAGTGATCTTGACTTTTTATTAAACATTTATCAAGATATTTGAATAATTCACATTCAAGGTTGTTTTTATACAACTCTGGGATACTTCATTCTGAACACAAATATATTTGGAGAAATGTTATTAACTTCTCAGACATCAGTCTACCATAGTAGAAAAAAGTATCGTATTTTTTTTTTGATTTTAAAGAATGAAGGCAAACAAACATTTAAGTGTTTTCTAGTATGGTAGTCAATTGAGTCCCTGATTTCCATTAAATATCTTTCATTGTGTTCACAAGAACATACAGGTTTGGAACAACTTGCGGTCATTCATCACAGAATTTTCCTCTTTCTTTATAATCCTTGAAATGTTTTTGATGTCATCGTGTTGTTATTTTGAACAGTTGCACCCCTAACCCGCCATTTCTTTTTATATCAAGGGGCATAAAAATCAACTCTTTCGCTCGCTTTCTCGTTTCTCTTCAATTTATCTGCCTCCAGAGCGGCTAAAAATACTCTGCCGCTACCGCAGTCAACCAGCATTTGTGCTACAGCCTACACACACAGACAGGCCTGGTTTAAGGCACTGCGTCATCATGCCCAGCTATCCTGTGCGTGTCTGGATGGGTTTCAGCGATAATAGTTTCATAACGGAATTATTATTCTCTCCGGAAGAGGTTTGGCACAGAGGGCAGCCGACAGCTAATTCATCTGTTCTTGTATTACAAATATTACCACTGAGATTAAGGGAGAGGGGAGCAAACAAATGCTGCTCCAAATACAAAAAGATTCATTTATCAGATCTGGATCGCTTCAGCAGGTATTAATATTGTGGTTTGGGGCCAAGAAACATTTGTCAGTGTAACGTTCGGATAGAAGATGGAGGAAAGACAACCTCGAAACTGTCTCATCATCTGTACTGTGTGCTCGAGTTCATATATCACAAACACTGACATTAAATGAGAGTCAATGATGTTTTCGAGTAATAGGCTTGTTTTTCAAGTCATATCAAGAGATATTTTGTATGTTTTAGGTAGTTTGGATACACCGGAGAATGAGGTGCTCTGGGAGCCGGCAGCGCGGTGGATGACCTCCAGCATGAGGCCGTCACAGCTGGATCTTACGCTTGTGGCCATCCGCTGTTTATAACCGAGGGTGAGGACATCATACTGTGTATGCGTGCAGTTTTACATGTGATAAATATACATTTTCTGTTTAAACATCTAATAAAAATGTCAGGGGTTTGTGATGACAGAACCCAATTGCAGACAACTCTCAACAAAAAGTTTATTTACACAAAAAATACATGACAAAAAATCCCTCAAGGGGGTAAACAACATCAAAATAAACTTAACATGACAAAAACCTTCACAACAAACCATAGACAGGTAGGTGTGATCCAGCACAGGACAGAAAACACAAGGGCTTTATATAGGGCAAACATAACAAGGGATAACGACACGAGGCAGGTGTGGGGAATGAAACAATGATGGGAAGATAGACAGGATAACAAGGGGGCGGGGTCAAGAGACGAGACAAGAAAGCACATGGCATGTCAAACCAAACAATACCATGTGAACTCACACAAAACACAGGTCTGCCATGATTCTGCCAAAATCAGGAAAAACATGACCAAGGTAGGCAGAATCATGACAAAAAAATGCATTTTACAAGTGGGAAAAAAACTAAATCCAAGCTTACTTGATGTTAAGCTGCTTTGACAAGAAAACCAAACAGAAATGATCAAATAAATTAAAAAGCACATCAAATATGTTTTTTTATAATTTAAAGAGCTTTGAATGTATTTAGATCTCAGGTCATTATCTCTTTTAATACTTAAAGTTGATTTTGTAATGCTTTTGTATATTTTATATTTTTCACCCTGGCTGTAAATCCAAGCGAAAGATGGAAAAATAAATTCGAAGCTATTATGCATCAAAGTTTAATGAATTTCCTTGTAATTTCTATAATCACTTACATGGCCTTAGTCGGTCTAATATAAATATATCCAGACTATATTTTCAATATAGACAAAATGTTCTTTTCGTCATGTAAATCATTTTTATGTAGAATACAATAAATAACAAAAAAGAACTTAATAGTTTTCATACACAGTCACTTTCAGTTTTATATCAATTCCGTTAGATTTGTTCGATTTAGTTAATTTGTTTCGTTGTCACCTCATCTTTTCCATTCAACATATGCAGCTGTTGAAAATGAATGAAAGTTTTTTCAATCAGATTTTGTGATAGAAGCAACAGGAAGTTAACGTATCATCTCATTTGCATACTCTCTCTTTTCATTTCTTGTGTCAGGTAATGACCAGCCATAGAACCAGCCCTGGAGATGCCGAAGAGAAGAGATATTCTTGCCATCGTGTTGATTGTGTTACCTTGGACCCTTCTCATCACCGTCTGGCACCAAAGTGCGATTGCCCCCCTGCTCGCCATCCGAAAGGGTACTGACATCTAAGATACGTTTGTGACTTCTGTTGTGTGCCAGTTGAGAAAGCGTGACAAAATTCTTATCAAACCCCAAAAAGCCTTTCTGATGTATTTGATTTCTCCATTTTAAATACGGTCTGATCTCAAATGCATTTGCATTCCGTTCTTGTGGCTGAAACACGATCTTTTAAACAGTGTTAAAGAGATGATACTTAACAAGATTAATGTTCCTGCCACTTGAATACAAATTTGTTTTCTCTCTAACCAACCTAAAATCCACGTGCTTCAAAGTCATGTCGCGGCTCATTCATTTCACGTGACCTAATTTCAAAAGTCACTATACATAAGATAAAACTAAATTCAACTTTTTACCACGTCAGACAGCCGAGTTTCTGAGTGCACGAGCTTCATTTCAAGAATCCAAATGAATCAAATGAAATTATGCAGCCGCTTTGAGAGGTTCTCATTTATTCAACAGATAAATTGCGATATAATTTTGCAATAAAACCACCCTCTGTGGTGCGTTTTTGGTGGCTCGAAGTCAAAATTACCAGTTATCACTTGTGCCGTTTATTTTAGCGTGCACATTGAAACCCTTACTTAAGTGGATGGTTCACATAGAGGACAAGCGGAGCACATCGTGTTCTGTAGGGGCTTTAGGGGCAAGGCCTTCAACGGCTTCTCAAAATGGTCGCCGACCACCCCTAGCTTCATCTACAGACACTTTATTAAATCCAAACATTTAATGTCACTGGCTATTGAATGAAAGTGTTCATGAAACTTAAACATGAAATGATTTGCTTAGGTCTGGTGATGCCTTGGAGGCAGGGAACATCTGGACTGTTAACAGAGAGCGCTAATCTACACAGTGCTGAAATGGCTAGAGTGAAAGCCGGGCACTAATTGTACGTGATAAAGATCCGATGTGTGAGGTTCAAGCATCAATTCTGTGTTTAATGAGCTATCAGCGTGATGGTGCTGAAGCTGCCCACTCCATCATGTTTGCTGGAAGATTTTGGTAGCACTGTGTCACGGTTCCCAGCATCGTCTCAAAAATTCCTTTTGTGTCAAACGATTAACTTTCTCTAGTTGAATATGGAGAAAAGTTTACTGTTTGCTCTTTTTCTTTAATACTAGAAAATGGTGACCGCTTTTAAGATGATTTGGTGCCACCCATGCGAAACATTCGTTCAGTTCCAGGAAAACATGATAAAAAATAATCAGTGATCATGACTGTGAAAACTCAATATGAATTAGATATCAATGTTATATACTAATGTAGAATGATAAAAAATGTGTAATGTCTTTTAACGTTCCACTAACATTATATTATAACATTTAGCAATGTCTTGAAACAGCACCATGTCAAAATGTTATTTTAATAGTACTGCAATGATGTTATGATCACCTTTAGAAAACTTTTAGGGAACATTTTCCAAAAATGTAAAAATTCACTCTTTCCTTTTGATTTAGACTGCAAAAATATCACAACCCCTTTTGATACTACAACTGTATAAACATATATGATTCAAACATAAGAAACGTACATGTTTAACTACCTTTCATAAGTTATACTTTTATCCTGTTTAAAAATCGGGAACAGTTTTTAATGTTATACTGTTCCTTAACGCATTAAAAATCAGATCACAAAGAACTTTAAAATCACTGCCACCCCATAGAGTGACAATATTATAATCTCATGGTTCCTGCTCTCACCCCCTCCAGTCTGTCACCATCTAGTAAAAGAGATCTTAATCATACCAGAGCGACTAACCATCCACCGACAGCGGCTAGCAGGTACTTCTCTAAGGTTTGTGGCATGTGTCAATCATAAAGAGAGCAGCCCTGGGTGTTCTAATGGTTTAATTCTCTTTCTGTGTCCTGCAGATGATGGGACGGAGGCCAGGCATGAGGGCGGGCCGGCCACAGATTCAAAGGAATTCTGTTCGCAAGACAAGGACATAGTGGAGGTGGTCCGTACGGAATACGTGTACACGAGACCCCCGCCGTGGTCGGATGTACTGCCCACCATCCACGTCATTACCCCGACCTACAGCCGCCCGGTGCAGAAGGCCGAGCTGACGCGACTGGCAAACACCTTCCTCCACGTGCCCAACCTGCACTGGATCCTCGTGGAGGACTCTCAAAGGAGAACCCCTTTAGTCACCAGGTTGCTGAGAGAGACAGGGCTTAACTACACGCACCTCAATGTGGAGACCCCGAGGAACTATAAGCTCCGGGGGGACACGAGGGATCCAAGGATTCCTCGAGGAACCATGCAGAGGAACCTGGCTTTGAGATGGCTACGGGAGACCTTCAATGCCAACAGCAGTCAGGCGGGAATCGTCTACTTTGCGGATGATGATAATACGTACAGCTTGGAGCTCTTTGAGGAGGTAAGTCGAGGCGGGCATAAAATGTATCTACATGTGAAGGATATAACATAGGTTGTGTATTGTAACTCATCAATTATGTTTCAATTATTGTTTAGTGACTGCACATTTCATGGGGTCTGACTGCTTACGTTAGATCTTCAGTTGTCTTTGTTTCTGGATCGTATCGAGTGTTCTCTCGAATGGCCTCCATTACTCTTTTCATGGCATATTGCCTCAACAATAAACATTGATGTTGAGTAACAGAGAAATACTTTTGAAACGCTGACAGAAGGACTAAAGACTATCTTTAGAGATTGAACAAAAGCTGCCACATCCATTGATGTATGTAGCTTGGATTAACATGCTTTCAGCGGACTCCAAATGGATCATTGTGCTCCACTGCACAAGGCTTCGCCTGCCATTGCCTTTTAAACATTATGTTTTAGGAAATACGTTATAGTTTATTATTGCTTAAAATATTTAAACTTGTTCTGTAGGCTTTTCTGTAGTTTTTACTATCAAATAGTTATGTTATGCACGGCCTTAAAATAAGTGACCCACTAAATGAATGCACATGAGAAAAGCTTTTAAAGTGAAAAGTATTGTAATAGTTTGTGAATTATGCATTTGACCTTGTTCATAACAACAACCCCTCTCAATTATTTCGTAAGCTTGCATTAAAAATGCTTATTCTGGCACTTTGAATGACAAGCTTATTTGCAAATGCTACCTATTTTTATACGCTCTTCTTACAACTTTCAATTATTTACTTCATACTTAACGTGAGTAGTGTTTTGATGTAAAGACATATTGGTTTGTGCATACATTGAAACATTAAAACTGACATTTATGAATAACACATTTCCTAAGGAGATATTTCAACCCAAAATGAAAAATCATCATTTATTTGCAAATCAATCTCAACCTGCTTTGTTTCTTCTGTAGAACACAAAAGTAGATATTTTAAAGAATGTTGGCAACCAAACAGCATTGGCCCCCATTGAATTCTGAATAGACACAATCACTGTGAATATCTTTTTTATGATACACAGACGAAAGAGTTATATACAGGTTTGGGATGACATGGGGTGAAAATGATCGCTGAATTATATTTTTGAGTCAACTATCCTCTAAGTATCACTTTTTTGCATACAAGCAACATGTCCTGCATACCTTTAGGTAATTAGTTATTAGTTTTAATGTCTGATTGCATTCTAATAATTTCTAAAAGGAAGATTTATGTCACATTGAAGTTCATGAAGTTCACTTCTTTCTTTCCTACAAATTTGCTCTTTTGTCTCTTCTCTGACTTAAAAGTCATTTCGACATCTCCAATGCCGAAAAATGAGTTGTCTTGGAATAAGTCTGAGTTCTCTTTTTCATCTGTTTATTTCGGGCTGAATTCTTTGCTCGTGTACCTCAAATGAGAGGAAAAGGGTAGAAAAGAGCCGTTCATTACACTAAATTTAGGCAGGCGCCTTTGTCAGCCCTTCCCGAGACAGCTACTTTAGAAAAGATGAATTTCTTCCCATGTCTGAAATGAGCATGCATCCTTTTATGGGTTATATTTTCTAATTCCAGCTTTTGTTTCACGTCAACAGGTCCAACGCCCCCTCTCCTTATTTAATGAAAAACGCCCGGGGTGCAATAAAACATTAGTTGGGTAGGAAGTAATTCAATGGAGGTGACATTTTGGCCAGTGTTTTTTATTGCCTGATACGGTGCAAAGAGGTCACAGTCCATTCCGTGAGTTAGATAGGAATCAGTACAGACAGCCTATAATGGTACAGTCAGCAAAACCATTCTTTACATCCAGCTAATGCTTAATTTGTTTAGTTCAACAAACACACTGAGAGTTTTTTTACAAATGAGGAATAGGAACACTGCGCCTCTCCGTCCTTTTGTAGTCCTTTGTAAAAGCTTTCCCTGGACACGGTAGGTAATGCATTATGCGGATAAAGACAACTGCTTCTCTGGTTTGCTCTTGCCTTCACTATTCATTAGTCTTCGCTGTTCTTTTCCTTCTATGATGTGGGCCACTTGCGCTGGGCGACACACAAAGCATTTTTCAACGCAGGAGGGTAGGGAGCGTTTGAAGCATGAAGATTAAAGGAGCATGTGTCTGTCTTTCTCGTGTTCTATATCTTTTACTGTCTGTCTTCGGGTCTTTGATCACCTCATATGACCTGATCAGGACGGGGTCTGATCTTGAGGTCTATTTGTTGGCTTGTCTGAGTTAAGATGTGTCTAATCAGTATCAGTATCACATGGGTCTGAGACAGAACAGTATCAAAGAAGGTCAAACTGTCATGGCCGGGTCGAGCTTGGGGCATTAAGGTTGCCAGGTAGTTAAATGCTGTTTTGGTATTATTTTCCTCAAAATTGCTAAATGGAAACCACAGAACCACATAACCTCAGAATTTCCTTTTAAATAATTTTTGATTTTGGTATCAAGAATTTGCTTTATTGTTGAGTGATTTTCATTTATTTAATACAAGATAAACACAAAATGTGTTAATATGACACATAATGTTTCCTGTAAACATACTGTTATTTTTCTGGCAGTATTTTTATATATACAGATTCTTCTTTGAACGCTAAATTGTAATTTATATACTGTGTTAAATACTGTACAGGAAAAAAACAATTGTATAAAATAAAATACAGTATATTCTGCAGAATATTTTTTTTTAATTTTTATAATGAACAAATACAAACTAAGCATAGATTTTTTTCATTCATTTTATTAAAGTTTTTAAATAGCTTTTCTTAAATATTTTGTTTCATGTTGATATTTAAATGTTTATCTAGGAATTAGATTATGTACTTATTTATTTTTATATTGATATTAAAGTTTTATTTACATTTTTTATAATTTTTGTTTCATATGTTTGTTTCGTATGTATTTTTGTTAATTTTTCCCTGAATGATATCAGTTTTTAAAATAATATTCAGTCTCATTTCATTCTATTTCAATGTTTTGTAAACGCATATGTTTAAGCAAACTACAATAAAAGGAATACATATTATAGATATTATAAAACTGTACCATAACATATATTATTTAGTTCTTAAGAAAGAAAATACAATTGTTTAACACAGCTAAAAAAACATAGGAAATCTAAATTTTAAAATAAAGATATCTTTCTCTCTGTCTTATTTCTCTAGATGCGGTCAACCCGTAAGGTATCAGTGTGGCCTGTAGCGTTTGTTGGAGGTTTACGGTATGAGTCCCCAAAGGTCAATGCAGCAGGGAAAGTCTATGGCTGGAAAACAGTCTTTGACCCTCACCGACCCTTTGCCATCGACATGGCAGGTTTTTCCATCAACCTGCGACTCGTTCTGTTAAAGCCTCAGGCCTACTTCAAACTGAGAGGGGTGAAGGGAGGCTACCAGGAGAGCAGCTTGCTCAGAGAGCTGGTCACTCTCAATGACCTGGAACCAAAAGCTGCCAACTGCACTAAGGTGAGGAGACGTCGCAGCAATCCACATGATACATACACCGATGTTTGCACTTTCCACATTAGTATAAAGGCCTCCCATTATATTCGATAATGTTGTTCTAAACCCTATAAATGTTATTTTTCTGTTAAACAAAATTTACAATTTTCATAAGTCTTCAAAGATATAAAACTTCTCAGGTCATGTCTTCTCATCTCCACAAATTAATAACAACGATTACAAAAGCACAATTAAAATAGTCAAGGATGGAAACGAGTTTAAGCATAAAAACAATATGTTTAATACTACATTAATTTGCTGTTGAAAAAAGTTTTCTGTTTTATTTAATTGTATTTAATTGTATTATTGTATAATTGTATAAGACATCTTACTTGTAATTTGCTTTCTATGTGGATAAAATCTTTGATTATTTTTTATTATGACATATTAACACACAGTTTATTAGAATGTTTTTTGAACAATTTTCTCTAAAAGTTCTCTTAAAATAATAACATGCAATGACGTTGAAAGAGCATTTCATTAATATTAATTCATAAAGCGCTTAATGTTCAAAAACAGACGTAAATATAAAAATATTGTCGCATTTCATTTTTAACAATGTTAGAAAAGCATTCCTTAAATATATTTTTGTAAGCTAGAACGTACAATAACACTTTGAGAAAAATGCAGGTCTGCAAAATATTTTCAGATGGTGAAAATAAAATAATGGTGGCTTTACTTTTTTGCGTTAAGCTGAAGAAAATAACAGCGTACAGGTTTAAAATGATGTAACAGTGAATAAATGATTACAGGATAGTAATGTTCGTGGAAATTTGTGGACGAAGTATACAACTTTATTACTTGAGTAAAAGTCAAATATTACTCAACTACAAGTAAAAGTTGTGAAGACAGATTTTTACTTAAGTAAAAGTACAGAAGTTAACTCTTTAAAAAGTACTCAATCATTAAAAGTATCTAGAGCAGCCTTAATAACTTAATTTTCTTTGTCATGTAACTTATCTCAAGGACATCTTTTATGGTCTTCAACTGATCATTGTGCTTGTTTAAGGCATCGCAAACAGTTAAACCCACAAACTGTATGATCATATCACACTATATCATGCTTTTTTATGATGAAATGTGCCTTATAGAGTGCTTTAAGCTGTGTAGTAGCGACAACATTTGCATTCGTTTCGCGAAAAAGATTCTAGGGTTTCCAGATCCGCGTTGAGAATCGATCAGAAGGCCATTTAAAGGATCTGAAAGGTGAAAGGTCCTGGCAGATCGTCAACCATAAAATATGCCCATAAAGCGCTACATATAATGTAGTGTAATAATACCTTAAACATTTGGCCTTTTTTATAAATGGATCGAAGTAATAGTATGATGTTGGACTTTGACGAAAATTGCAGATTCTCAACTTAAGTGCATTGCCCAAGTAAATGTACTCCATTACTCTCCAATTCTGTGAATTTGTTCTGTATGCACTTGACCAAAATTCAGGGACATTTTACTACATCTTAATCATGTTAGTAACTCCCTAGGAAGAAACACTTTTGTTACAGTGTTTGTGTGTAAATGAATTAAAAAAGTGTTAAAGGGATAAATGTAAACACTTGCATGCCCATAAGACATTTACTGTAGAAAGGAGCTAACGGATGTTTAATTGATGTTATTGAGCTTAGGGATATCTTACAGCGGATGAGACTTCATAAGCATTTATCCATAGAGAAGCAGTTGAACCACAACCAATTCCTTGCTGTATTTTAACATAAGCTCTGTTATCCTTCATTCATACTGAAAACTCATTTAAACCCAAGGAAAGGAACATGTGCAAAAGTGAGAGAGATGTTGTATTTGAAGTAAATATACATCGTACCCATATTGTGTCTGGAGAGGACACAACTCTCTATTATTCCATACATTAGACATACAGAAACCAAACATTATTCCAAGTGGGACTGTTAACCTGCCAGACGAAGTGGAAGAGGGACTTCCATCTCAACACAATCATACATCATTTATGAGGGTCGATGACCAGGAGGATGATGGTTTTTAAAAGGTGCCAACATGGGAGATGGATGTAAATAGATGAGTTGAGCTATATACATGAAGGGGAATTGAGGCAGATTATTTGTTCTTAGTGATTGGGTCATGTTTATGGCATATATATGGAGATTAAAATACAATGCACTCTTTCTCTTAATGTAGAAGGGTACTGAGAAGAGCATTCACGTATGACGCGGACGCTGCATGATAGCTACAACTGATGCATATTTCAGCACTTCTGATTTTTGCCCAGAGAGATGTTCTCATGTGGAGATGATCCACACTCCACGAGAAGCACCATGCTAAATTTGGAAATAAATTGTGGATGACACACAGCTGCAGAGAAGCAGCTTTATGGTAGTGAGTGTGTGTCCAACAGTATGTACTATAGATGTGGAAAAAATGGAAAACTATGTCTACGCTATAAAACACTTTAAAAACGTGCCTTATAATATTCTTAATAATAAAATGTATGTAGACTTGTCTGAAGCAGATGGTTTGCCATTTATTTTTAGTTAAAATCAGTTTTTATCTTTTATCGCTTTCATCATCGTGTTGTTTTAAGTTTTATTGTTGTGTAGTTCATTTTATTCATTAGCCATTACATTATTATTTTTTTAAATAAATATTTTTTGTTTTCATGGTTTTTAATTTATTTTTTTGTCTATTTTTATTAATTAATTTATTCCTTTTCAGTTATACAGTTTGATGTCTTCATTTTTTAATGTGTAGTTAAAACAGACATTATAGTGTTATTTTTAGTTTCATTATCGTGCAATTTACAATTTTTTTACAATAATTTTATAATTGCTTTTGTTTTTATGCTACTTTTTGAGCAAATTTATATTTTTAGGTTATTCAGTCATTGAATTCACATTTATTTTCAGTTATTCGTTTTAATGATTCAATGCAATCTTTTGCTGAACAAACAAAATGTTTCAAATTTCTAAATGTTTTAAATCATATTTAGGTTGCTATTTTGCTAGTTTATTTAAGGTCATGTAAAATAATCAAAATAAAATAAAAATCATTAAAATATTTTTTTTAATAAATAGAACCAACCAAATAATTATTTCATTTTATATAACAATATAAGCAATACCAACAAACAAATAAAAATGATGTTATACTATTTTGTAAATTGTTATCAATTGACAAAAATGAACTACATTTTTAACCAAGTTAAATAGAAAAAAATTGATTTCAGTTGACCATGATAAGAACACCACCATCTTTTCTCTCAAGTAAACCCCATTTCTTTATTCCAGATACTTGTGTGGCACACGCGGACGGAGAAACCTGTTCTGGTGAATGAAGGAAAGAAAGGCTTCACAGACCCAAATGTGGAGATCTGACATCTGCTTTAACAACGGTAATAAAAAAAAGCAATCTGTTCAGACTTCATCATCTCCGTGTCAGCAAGAGAACATTAGGTCACTTAAGGACACGAGGCCACGTGTCAGGCCTTTGGCATCACTGAATAGTTTTCTTTGTGTTTCAGGGATTGTACGCGCAAGACCCAGAGCGGATTTAAGACATCTTTACCACCTTCAAGATTATGAACAGTTTGAAATGCTTCCCCTATAAACCGCAATTTTAACAAGCTCAACACTACGGACGTAATGTTCTAAAGCACAGATTCGTTTTTTAAAGGCGACATTTCAGTATTTTGTCTTAACGTCAAAGCAAGGGGGCGCTAGACACGCAAATAGAGGAATTTATCCCTACAGAAATCGGAGAACTGGATGTTCGTCCGTTACGGAGAATTCTGCTTCTGGAAGGGCCGGGAAGAACGGTCTCATGAACAGGTTTAACAGTCGGCACACGGTGTCAACAGAGATCGCTTACGATCTTTATGTCTACAAGACTGATATTTGAACACAAAGAAGGGAATGTCTTCTTTTATACATGTATATTTTTAAGTTTACGTTTTTGTCGTTTACATCACTGTCTTGCTAGCACAGAACTACTGATCTTCAGACTTTTGCCTCTAGTCAAATTCAGCTCGACACGGCGGTAATAATCCATCATACGATTTACCAGGGCTAGCTGCTTTACTGGATTTAGATATCACGAAGTTGTAACATTTGTCTAATGATACGAATAGCACTTGAATTTTGTCCGATGTTCCTGTAGGGACACACATTGTAAATATAACTTAAAGGTGAACAATCATAGAATTCAAAATAAAGCGATATAGCATTCAACTGAACAAGCAATGTAACTTCTGTATTTGTACCTACGTGTAAAGTATCAACATCCGCGAGCCACACATTCAACTTTGCACTTACGTTCACACCAAAGTCTACAGAATGGTGAAGGATAAGGCTTTCAGAACGAGGATATCCTCACAATTATATTCCGTATTAAATGGGTTTGTTTGCACAGAGCTCGCCTCTGTAAATGTTCATCCGTAGTACATCTCAAACCCGAGCTCTGGGCTTTGATTCTGCAGATGTGAGCTGTCTTACAAAGACGTCGCTTTACTTATAAAGCTAATATTGACACAACCAGAACGCATAATGGTCCCCTAATGCATAGCCATTTTCCCGTATCGAAAATGAACAGGCCACGTGTGTATTTCTGGGTTTCGTGTGGGACATCGCTGAAACTGCATGGGCAAAATATATAATATCATTATTAAAATGATTATAAAGAGAAATATAGACTTTAACTACTTTGTGTCATAAGACAGGCTTCAGTGAGTTGTGAATGGTTTAAAGGGACAGCTTACCCGAAAATGAAAATGTCGTTACAAACCTGTAAGACCTTCTTCATACTGCAGACCACAAAATTAAGACATTTTTAAGAGGGTTTGTAACCAAACCACGGTGACCCCCACTGACTTTCCCATCATGACCACAAAGACACATCTCAAAATATCGTCTTTTGTGTGCCATACACACTGAAGAAGATGGGTTGTTGGAATTTCAACATTTTATCATGTACATCGATTCAAGCGGTATTCAAACGACTCTATATAATGATGTGGATGTACTGGATACAAATAAGTAATTCCATAAAACATTTTTCAGTGTATCAAGGTCAACAACTGGCTAGAACAACATAAGGACGAATAAACCATGACAGTATTTTTACGTTGGGACCCTAGTCCAGTTTCAAGACTTGCCGCCAGCTATATCCGACCTACTGTACACAGATGTCATGAAAAAATGATTAAAACCCCTAACCCTGGGAACAGAATAAATCAACACACAAAAGGAACAAAAGAACAGAACACCCTAAAAAAAGGTTGCTTCATGCCAAAGAAGAACCTCTCCATTATGTAAGTGGTTCCATGAAGAACCTTAAACATCTGAAGAACCTATGTGGTTCTTCGAGGTTAAAATGGCTCATCAGATCATTATTGTAAGAAAGAGATGATCAGAGCTTTTGAGATGCGGGTTCTTTGTGGAACCCAAAATGGTTCTTCTATGGCATCACATTGAAGAACCTTTCAAGGACCTTTAAATTTAAGAGTGTAGATCCTTTACATGTTTTACGTCTACACATATACTCTCTACATCTACAGGTTAGTCTGTTTCGCTGTATTAAAGACTATACATAAGCAGTGGACAAAACACATGGTCAAGCACAAAGTGTACCTATGTCTGATCAAACCCAAAGCTCTTTACCATTAGATTTTCATTGTTGCCTTGGGGGCTGAGCAGTGAGATTTCATAGGGTTAGTAATTCTTGTACTGTCACTTTAGCAGGCCTTAATAACGTCATCAATCAGCTGTGAGGCTTAGGGTGCAAAGCACATGCAAAACGGAATGAAACTTTTCCAACTTTGAAGATACAACTTAGTCCTCGTGGGATGTGATGGATTACTGCTCTAGGACGTTTCGCAAAAAGAATCTCAGTTTCTTTGTAATTCCGGAAGTTTGTCAGAATCAAGGTCTATTTCTTTCAGCACGCATGCACATAACACTATGCTCTGAGCTCTTATCTGCGGCTTACAAAGTACCACATCCCCACTGAGTTTCAAAAGCCTCTTCAGCTCACAGAGTGCTTCTGAGCAACGGCACAATACACATGCAGGCTAATGAAGGACGAGAACGGAAAAGAGAGAGACCATCATTAAAATGGAAGACTCAGGTTTGAAGCATTTATTTATTTCAGTGGTTTTGTGCAATTAGAGAATAACATCCTTGAAAAGATGAAGGTGAGGACATTAGTGTGGTTTGGACTGCATGAAATCTGCTCTTTCAGGGCATTCGTTTGATGCAGACAAGTCTGACATTTCGTTGTCAGGGATCGCAAGGGGTCAACTTCTTTGCTTTTTCTTTCTGCTTTAATGCGGACATCTTTCTGAAGGAATGAATAGTTCAACTCAAAAATAAAAATGATATTTATTTGTCCCTTACAAGCACGTATGCTGTGGATTTGTCCCATTGTAATACACTGAAAAAATGAGTTGTCGGAATTACTTATTGGAATTTTATTATGTACCATTCGACATGATTACATTTTAACATGATTTCTCTTGAAATTTGAAACAATGTTGTGTTAAAAATATTCAATTTAATCGGTTTTAATTTCATTTAATTTTACACAATAAATTAAGAAATTCCTACAACACCTTTTTTTCAGCGTACAACATTTCTCTTTAATGCAGAATTATGGCAGCTTGTTGAGGCCTTCATTTCACTGGGATAGACAAGAGCTTGGATGGAAAGTGAGTTTATAAAGACATATTTCTGAATTTATGTCTTAGTTGTAATAAACCAGGCCGATACTTTCATAATCCCTTTTGTTTTCCATCAGAAGTTGGGTGTCAAGAGCAAAGACATTTTACAAGAAACGCAACAGCTAACACATTTAGTGGTAGATAAATAATAAATGGTTTGCTTTACCATTCGAATCTCGAACAAACACGTCATTCTTTCTTTGCATGTGTCCACATTTGACTCGTGAGCCGAAAGTGTACGACGTCAGAGAGAGACTGAGATTTGCTGTTCATTGTCTTGATCGTGTTTGCTTTACAATGGGAACGTGATAGTGGACACAAACGCAGAGATGACATATGAACCTGTGAATTTATAGTTTCCTTGAAAGAATGCATTGAAACATAAAAATCTATTGTTACAGCTGCATTTATTTGATGTCAGATGCTGTAACACATCCCCCATATTGTATTGTTAAAAAACAGCTGTTGTACATGGTTTCTGTATTTATTCTCTATTGAAATATTTATGTATTTATTTACATTACAGAGTCTTTTCTGTTGAAAGTGAACTCACACAAACAGCACAGATTCACTGTTGTATTCTTATAATGCTTCTGATCCAGATTGATGGACTAAGATGATGAACACCATGAGCATCATTAGAAAGCCGTTGATGGTGTTTGTTGGTCACCTACAGCCTGAGCTGTCAGATATCAAAACCATGATTTCTGATTTCAAACTCAAGAACTCATGAAACTTATTGCACTTTGGTTTGGTTGTTTATTTATCATAGCAGATTATTCACGTTGCACACAAAGTGCTTTTGCTGAAATGAGAAGCCTATGGTTGAACTAAACATCCACCTTAATTTTCTCTCCTACTTGCATTATGAAACATTTCTGCATGTTACTCTTGTAAATGTTTTTCTTTTTGTTCCGCCGATCATCTCAGAATGAAATTGAATAAATATGTAAGAAAATAATAAATGTCTTATAAAAAAAGTGCAGTGACTTATTAAATATATGTCAGTAATGTTTTTTAAATGATTTATTAAATGATTAAATTATTTTGCCACTAACTTCCATGCGCACATGCATCCTTGACAGTTCAAATGTTTAATATGTCAGGAGTTTATCTGATATCACGCTCTCTAGATGTTGGTACATTTCTAAATCCTTAAAACATTTTCAGGTTTTAAAAACTAAATGTTCTTTTAATTGTTAGAAGCATACCTATATATATGAATGTCAGGAAAACTTAAACAAATAAAGGGAAACTTTAGTGTTTTAGTCATTTCATGTGCCACCCCTCCTTTAAAAACTTTTTAGAAGACACATTTCTTCCTTCAAAGATCCGAGAAACATTTCATGGTCCAAGAAAATGTTCTCAAACTCTGTTGCTCCACAAAACACAAACCCAAACTGTTAATGTGACGGATGTGATGAAATCTGCCATCATGTTTAAGTTAATAATCTCACAATTTATGCGGATCAGACATCACATGTACTAAAGATTGTTCTAAAGACATGGAACCTGGAATCTTCTGTCAAGTGGCTGTCATATTCCGTTTCCCCTGTTTTGCATTAGTGTCATAGTTTAAGAGTCTCGTAAGCTTATGTTACATCCACTGTTACTTACAGTTTAAACGATTACATCAAATTTTCTATTATGACAAACTTTATTGTTAAGTTATTGTAAAAAAATCAAGAATACAAGTGGATTAAACTACATAATTTACGTGTACACCGTGATTGGACAACATGTCTTTTTAAAAGACCAAAATTATATCTGCTGTTACCCTTGTGTAGCAAAAGATAGGTAACCGGAGTGACTTCCATTCATGGATAAAAGGTGTATAATAAATAACAGCTCAATTAAAATGTTTTCATTCCGTTCTTTAAATAATAGTATAATAAAAGATAAAAGTAATGTTTGAATACAGAGTCGAAGGGGAAGTGAATAATATGCGATAGGTTTTAGTGTAAGTAAAACACTTCAATGGACGTTGAGTGGACATTTCTGTAGAATTCCCCCTGATTAAAAATAAATAAATAAAAAATGTTCAATGTAGATTTTAAATTATAGTAACTAGGCAATGAGAAAAAATAATTCAATTAAGATTTCTAATTTATGAACATGAAATGTAAAATTAGTTGTAAATTAGGTAATGAATAGCTGGGGTTACTCTTAAAAAGTGTCTGTGAAAACACAGCACAATGTACTGTATTAATATAAAGAAATTTTCTATTTAATATTGTAACAGTTCTTTTACCTGTAATTTCAATGAAATAAAATTAATTTACATGAAATTACATCCAAGCATTAACAGGTATGTCTCCAACATAATGTCCTGGTGATTATCTGCCAGTACTCTATACTTTTTTGCACATGTTTTTTTACAGTCTCTTTATTATAACAATCCGATGAATAAGGGTTGTAACCCAGGATGGTCATAGAATGTGACACATATCACATAAGAAAATATTTGTATGGTGAATGTAACAAACAGGACCAATGATTCCGTGTTAAGAATCATTGCGCTCCCTACAGGACAAAATGATCCCCTCATCCTAAAACTGACAATATTACAGTATTATCACAAAGGACTTGGGTCAGGTGTAATATTGAATATTTCATATTATAGGCTTAATCACCGGGATAACAAGTCATTGTGAATGTGATACACCTTTCCTTAAAACAACACAAACGATCCATCTTAATGTGGTTCAATGTAACATAACCATATGATTTGAAAGAATACACCATCATTGTGAGTTTGCAGAAGGATTTTTCTCTTCCAGTAAATGTTCCGTTGACTAACACTCAGTCCTCCTTTATAATAAAACACTGAACATTATAAGCCTGCACAACACTCCAACGGTTCAACAATTCTAACATATATTAACTCTCTGTGGCATCCATTAAAACAAGTCCCAAACCCATATTCCATTTTATTAGCTCTAGCTGTGTACAGTAAGCACTTCACTGAAATAAATCAATACATTTTATGAGCATTTTTATTTCTTAAAATACAATTTACAAACCCCTAAAGAATGAAAGAATCTTAATGTCACGTAACAGTAATTGAGTCTCACATAGAAACAGTTCATTATTACCAAAGAATTATAGCTACAGTTTTCCAATGTCACCTTTGCAAGGACAATCATCACGAGAGGACACAAAACATTTCTAACCTCTGGATAATCCAACACTACAATATGATGTTGCATATAGTTAAAAAATGTAATTGTGATACACACAAAAATGAATATTCAAACCATTAGTTCAATCATTTACTCGTATAGTGTTGTAAAGGCCCAAGTTGCAAAGACACTGCAAATTTAACACACATCTTGACTGTTACAGTATGAGATGATATTAATAAAAGATTGCATTAGAATTAATCTGTGTGGTGCAGATTTAAATCACTGAGAGAATGTGTGGCATCCGCTGTAATAACACTGTTATACTTTGAAGGACTGTTAGAACTACCCAGGAAATGTTTACTATATCAGTATCTGCGTGTAAGGTCTTCTACTGATTTTTACACATGTTTGCAACCCAAGGCACAAAATAAAAGTATAAAGATCTCTAGCTGCAACTATAGAGGAGAACATGAAAAACAGATACTTTCATCTGTGTCTGTGCTTTCAACCCAGCCCAAATTCTAGAAACGGAACAAAACAATTCACGTGCTGACACTTCCCGGTCCTGTCCATTGGGATTATTTCTCATAGAGATCAAGTGGGTAATGCTCTTTATACTGCTGCACATGTCTCCACATAGCTTCCCTCTGCTTGGCTAGCTGAGGTGTCAACTCCTGGTAGACGTCAGTGAAGAGAAGGTCAGGGTGTGGTTTCAGCCTTTTCTCTGCTTTCTCGAAGGCCTCCATGACGAGTTTGCGGGATTGCTTCCTCCAAGCCCGCTCCTCATCCTCCCCCCACCAGCCTTTGGCGGCCATGTAGTGTCGCAGTCGTGAGATGGGGTGGTCCTGCTTATCCCAATAGTTCACTTCATCAACAGAGCGGTAGGCAGAGCTGTCATCGCTAGTGCTGTGATGACCGATCCTGCGGCGTGCAAAGGAAACATAATCTCGGATTATTGAGCAATACATGGGAATATTTTTAAGAGTTACATGTATTTCTAGTTTCATGTAACACAGGCAACCAGAAAAGCTTCACACAGCGTTTACGGACATTAAACATGAAACGGAGAAGTGAGTGGGTCTTCAAACTTGTTGGTCATTAAATCTAACAAGGACATCATTCGTATCCGAACGGAAATTAATCTAAACAAAGAATGGACGTAAACTGCTTAAATCGACAAATTCCGACAGTATTACTTAACTGGTGGTTCTGTTTGCGTCCTGTCATTTCATGTGTGACCTGTACGAAGCCCAAGTGATTTATTATTTTATCAAGTTCAAACAATGGATGAGTGGCTCCATTGTTTTATGATGCTTCATAAAAGCTTATATTGAAACGAACACGACGGTCATAACTATGTTTACAATGAATTTTCAGCGTGCTTCTGCTGAGCAGACATTTTCAAGTGTGTAATAAACTCTAATATAAAGTCTTGTGCCATGGGTCTAATAATTGCAATAGCTTTAACAGCTGTGGAAAAAAATGAAGGAGACCATTTTCATCTTTTTTTTCTGAATTTACTGTTTGTAGATGATTTATGTTTCATTGGTTGACTTTTATTTCAAATTTAAATAAGTAGAATACTGAAATGGCAATATTGGTTTTAAAAACATTTAATTAAAAAAGTTCACACTTATATTCACCTTTAAACAATTTGTCTTATTCACGATAATTGTAAAAATAAATAGTTAAAAAATGTATATATTTAAATATATTTCCATATTAGCGTTGGCATAGCACTGTGCCATGAAATTCTTTGCTTCCACAATATTGACTTCAACACTGAGGTTTGGTTCTATAAAAATTACCAAACACATGAAGAAATTCTATCGAAGAAAACTTATATATATACTTTATCCTATATGACTTTTCCCCGCTGATGTATTATAGAGGAATTTCTTTCTTTACTAAAAATGTATCTGTTACTACAGTTTCCGTCTAAACGAGTGTTCTGCAACGTACATTTCTCTTAACTGAATTCAGCATATTTAGGGCATGTTAAACTTAAATGTGACTAAACTATACCTGTAGGTCATGGCTTCAATAAGGAAAGGCTGGTTTTCAGCCACCGCTCGACGCCGTGCCTCCTTCGTGGCATTGTATACAGCAAAAACATCATTCCCATCCACACGGATAGACATCAGTCCGTATCCTGGACCTCGAGCAGCTACAGGCAGAAAAATCAAATGGTAAAATGCAATGGCGACAGTAATCTCTAACAAAAGTTACACCGATGTGTCAAAAGTTAGAGTTACTGACCGATACCGTCCCCTCTGTACTGCTCATGGGTTGGTGTGGAGATGGCGTACCCATTGTTGCGGCAGAAAAATATGAGCGGACACTCAAGAGTAGCAGAGAAATTAAATCCAGCGTGAGCGTCTCCCTCACTGGCCGCCCCTTCTCCAAAGTAACAGATCACAACTCTGTTTAAGTTCTCCCTCTTCAGAGCGTACGCTGCCCCGGCGGCTATGAACACCATATGAGATCATGTCATAAAAAATATGTATATATACGTACTTCATGTACGGCTGCATAGCAGATGTGGTAGATTCTTACCTTGTGGGAGCTGAGTGGCAAGCGGTGAAGAGATGGAGATAAAATTGAGGTCTTTGGAGCCGTAGTGAACGGGCATCTGCCGGCCCTTGTGAAGGTCATCAGCGTTGGCATAGCACTGTGCCATGAACAGATCCAGAGGAAAGCCTCTGTACATCAATACACCTAAAGACAAATTACAATAAAGATTATGATCAAACTACCCTTTTTTACACACTCGTGACATCCCAGTGATCTTTCTCACCAGCTTCTCGATACTGGCCAAAGACCAAATCCTTCGGGTCAAGAGCTGCTGCGCTGCCAATGTGTGTGCCCTCCTCTCCATAATTGGTCATGTAGAATGAGATACGGCCCTAGAACATAAAAATGCACATTATATATTTTGATGTCATTCCAGTCACATATTAAATAAAAGTGAATTTGAATTCCAGTCTGACTATCTCTCACCTGCCTCTGGGACTCGTAAAGGATTCGGTCCATTGTGTTGAGTAGTGTCATCTTTTGATAGAAATTTAAAACCATCTCTTTTGGAAGCTGTAAGACATTTAACATAAAAGTTTTGAACATCCAAATGACATGACACAACGTCGATAAGTATTTACAAACAAACTAAAACTGAATGTGTAACACGTTCGCATTTTTGAATACCTGAGGATCCTCTGAAGGATTAATGATCTGGCCTTGTCTGTCCATCACCCTGTAGATAGGGATTCCAGAGATGACATTGGGCTGGATGAACTCAAGATGGTCAATAAACTCAGCTGATACTCCGGGAAACTGAGGCTTTTCTACTGAAGAATCAAACGACTGCTGGCAAAGAGCTGCCTGTAGAGAGGAACCAAAGGATCAGGGAAGCTTGATTTAAACAAGTGATTGTTTTTATTATTTCGTTTACATTACAAGTCCTTTCCTGTTTAACCTTATTTCACGAACTGATGTGAACTAGACAGATAAAGCACTCCCACAACTAAGAGCTTTAAGAAATGGATAACAAAAATAAAGAAATACATTCAAATATTATAGAGTACAACCAGGTATGCTGCATTTAGGATTTTTGCACTGATACCAAGTACAATTTTTAAGTCATGGTGCTCGACTTATACCAATGCCGATTCGGCTGCTTTAAGTTTTTAAAACGGATTTGTAGGCTCTCAGAACACCGTAAACATCATTTCTGAATATCTATAGATGTTGCCTTTTTAATATTTTGTAAATATTTAGTTAGTGATTATGTTATTCCACACCAGCAATGACATGAGCGCAGCATGACCCTTGGCATTAATTTCATGAATTGAGATAGTAAGACTGGCCAAGTTTGCAAAATGGCGATGAAATTATAAAACGTGATTATCGTCAGATTATCCGCTTATCTTGGAAGCACCCCCACATAAAAATGATTTAAAATGTGCTCGAGAGAGAGATAAAAACAAGAAATAATATGGTTATGTCCATTCATTTTCATGTGGTTGAAGTAACCCTTTAACAGTATCAGAGATGTGCAATAACCACATGAAAAATGGCTAATGAGCATAGATTGGTGTTGTTAAAAAAGTTATAAGATCTTATATCTTAAAATCTTATAGTTTTTATAAGAATAAGGAGAATACAACTAACATAATTTATACATTAAATCGTGTGATTCTTTGTGAAACATCAGTTCAGGTTTTAAATATACATTCTTATAAGAAAGACTTGTGAAGGTGATCCACATGTTTTATTTGTTAATAAATGTCGTTGTTTTATTCCCAGACGATTGAAGACCTTTATTCTAGAGATACACTATACGTGCCAAACGTATTCGCTCATCTGCATTGAGTCGCATATGAATTAACATCCTGTTCCTAATCCATAGGGTTCAATATGATGTCTTTGCAGCTATAACAGCTTCAACTCTTCTGGGAAGATTGTCCATAAGGTTTAAGAGTGTGTTTATGGGAACTTTTGGACTAGTCTTCAAGAAACACATTTGTGAGGTCACTGATGTTGGATAAGAAGGTCTGGATCTCAGTCTTCATCCCAAAGATGTTCTATCAGGTTGAGATCAGGACTTTATGTTCATCCCCACCAGACTCTGTCATCATGTCTTTATGGATCTTACTTTGTGCACTGATGTCATGTTAGAAGAGGAAGAGCTCAGATCCAAACTCTTCCCACAAAGTCATGGAACTGTCCAACATGTCTCAAGCATTCAGAGTGAGAGTTGAGGTTTGGATTATTTGGATGGCTGAGAGAATACGCTGGCAGTATAGTTTATAGAAGAGACACATGGCTGACACATTGTGTACGTCACACCCCCAGGATCAGCCAATCAGCTGTCAGTGTGTGTCTACAGCTGTGAGAAAGTTACACACAACACGTCACAACATGACACACACAACACAGCATGACACACACAACACAGCATGACACACACAAAACAACACGACACGACATGACACACAACACAACACAACATGACAACACACACAACACAACACACACAACATGACACACACAACATGACACAACACAACATGACACAACACAACATGACACAACACAACATGACACAACACAACATGACACAACACAACATGACACAACACACACAACACAACACACACAACACAACATAACACAACACAACACAACACAACATGACACAACACAACACGACACAAAACACACAACACAACACACACAACATGACACAACACACACAACACAACACAACATGACACAACACACACAACACAACACAACATGACACAACACACACAACACAACATAACACGACACAACATGACACAACACAACATGACACAACAGACACAACACACACGACACAACATGACACAACACACACGACACAACATGACACGACACAACATGACACAACATGACACAACAAAACATGACACAACACACACAACACAACATGACACGACACAACATGACACAACAAAACATGACACAACACACACAACACAACATGACACGACACAACATGACACAACAAAACATGACACAACACACACAACACAACATGACACAACACACACGACACAACATGACACGACACAACATGACACGACACAACAAAACATGACACAACACACACAACACAACATGACACAACACACACAACACAACATGACACAACATGACACAACACACACAACACATGACACAACACACACGACACAACATGACACAACATGACACAACATGACACACACAACACAACAGAACACAACACACACACACACACTAACACACACACACACACACACACACAACATGACACACACACACACACAACATGACACACACACACACAACATGACACACACAACATAACACAACATCACACACACACACACACACACACACACACACACACACACACACACACACACACACACACACAATACAATATAATGACGTCATAGATTATGATGTCGTACATTAATGTATTGCATGTCAAGGTTAAAGCCCAACAGTGTCAGATAATCCCTCAGTCAAACTACTGCACAATATAAACATGACTGATAAAGATGTCAAGTTAAATTAAATGTTAAAGATATAAAGCTAAAGTTTATGCCAATTCAGACACATTGTTTGCTACCTTTGCTAATCAGCGATTAATTGGGTTCTTTGAAACTTACATTGACTCGGAATGACCTTTGCTGGATGACCTTTGCCTTTAAAGCGTTTTGACGGATCGCATTGAGCCCAAATCCGCAGACATTCCTGACACATCTAACGGCCGCCATGTTTGCGTCACTGTCGCGACTTCTTCGACTGTGTTCACCCTGCGCGTGTGAGTGCTCCACAGCGCCGCCTGCTGGTGACGTCACACAGGACACACTCATCACTCAAATTAATGAGTAAAATTAAACTTAATTAGAGAATTAAAGAGTTTGAATAAGCTGCACTGATTCTGTGTTTTACTTTCTGTTTTTCTCATTTATTTGATTTTTTATTCTGCAATTTTATACTTATTATAACAAACATCGACATCACACAACAATATTAAATAATATGAATATTCAAACTACGAAGAAAAAGAAAGAACATATTTTCTTATGCAACCCATCATTTTACTTTATCACATTCATGAAGAATAAAGTAAATATCATGGGATGTTATTGCACAATAATCAATAATTCTGTACACAATCATGAATATACGGTAAGTGTTAGATAGTGACACAGTTTAAAGGACTTTAGGATTATAAGACGTAACAATAGTCCAGGAATATTTAAAGTCCTTACAGAACATAGGAAAGTACGGCTTAGGATTTTGCATTTGTGTCAAAATAATCTTGCAAGTACGATAAATAATTTAAGTAAACAATACAAGTGTTGTTTTTACAAAAAAATCATAACCAAATAATACGTCCTTATATAATCAAAATAAACTCATGTACAAAAGTGCAGAAAAATTAATTATACACTCCAAAAAAGATGGCACATGTATTCATCATTTGGAGCATAAAGAATCGACATTTGGAAACATTTTTTAATATAAAGCTCAACAGCGTTAAATAATAGAAGACCTTTGTAAGAAACATCTGATACTTTATTAGTTCTTTAATATTTAGAATGAAAAAGTTCAAGAAATGTTTTTATATAAAGCATTCCTGTGGGACACAATATATGGAAAAGAAGTGATCTCAGCCTGAAATAAGTCTCGAATCCTTTTGTCTCGACCACAGATAGTGTAAAATAGATCTTCCCAATCCATATATTAATCATATATCAATCCATATATCATATTAATCTTTTTATTTTTATTATTAATGTTAATAAATTATTTAAATTATTTAAAAAAACAAGACAATGTGGTTTGTTCTCATTAAACTTACATTTATAAATATACAATTTGCAGATGAAATAAATAAAGTTTACAAGTCAGAATGTCCTGAAATTATATATTTTAAAGTAATTTATCCTACTGGATATTCCACGCGTTTCTTTATTTTTATTATTAAAGCAGGAAAAAAACACAATTGTAACGGTAGTGAGGAGAGAGAGAGAACCCAGATGCAGGCAACGGAGTTTTATTTAAACTAAAAGACTTTAATAAACAAACAATACACCCACAATGGGGAAAAACTAAAACATAAAATTCAAAACAAACAACTTCCCACAAGAGGGCAAAAACAAAACAGATCTTTAGCTAACAAACAGACACAGGAGAAACTTAGCACGGAGGAAACAGGCATAGGGATACAAACAGCTATGCAACCTCATAACTAAGAACAAAATACAAACCAACCAGCAAAGAACAGAAAACACAAGGGGTTTAAATAGGGAAACATAACGAGAGATAATGACATGGGGGCAGGTGTGGGGAATGAAACAATGATGGGAAGATAGACAAGACAACGAGGGGGCGGAGACAGGAGACAAGACAAGAGAGCACATGGCATGTCATAACAAACAATGCCATGTGTCTCACACTAAACACATGGGTCTGCCATGATACTGCAAAATCATGAAAACCATGATCAAGAGAGGCAGAATCATGACAACAATAAAGAGTTGACAGAATGTCTCATAATATATACAGAAACAGATATATACATTATCAACTTTATTGTTGTTAAGAATACAAGAGAAAGCATGAAAAAAAGAAAAGGAAAACACTCAAAATATATAAAAAATATTTAGTACAATACAAAATAAAGTATTTATAAAATGACATAGATCACGCTTTCTTATTCTGTGACAATAAAATTTTATTTAAAAAAGTTAAATTATTAAAAAAAACAGTACAATGTTGTTTGTGCTTATTAAACTTACATTTATAAATATACAATTTACAGATAAAAGGAATAAAGTTTACAAGTCAGAATGTCCTGAAATTATATATTTGAAAGTAATTCATCCTGCTGGATATTCCATCTGTTTCTGTTTCTGTTTTTTTTTTTTTTTTTTTTTTTTGCTGAAACCAAGAACATACAAAACATTATAAAATACAAAACAGTCATATAACACTTGAACATACAGCAAGTAAACAAGTAAAAAATACTTATAATAACAATATTATAAAGTAATAATAAATAACTAAAAATAAATTTAAATAACTAAATAACTTAAACAACAAATTAATAATAATTAGTTAAGTAACTAAATTGATAATAAATAACTTTAAATAACTAAATCACTTAAACAACAAATTAATAATAATTAGTTAAGTAACTAAATTGATAATAAATAACTTTAAATAACTAAATCACTTAAACAACACATTAATAATAATTAGTTAAGTAACTAAATTGATAATGAATAACTTTAAATAACTAAATAACTAAATTAATAATAATTAGTTAAGTAACTAAATTGATAAAAAATAACTTTAAATAACTAAATCACTTAAACAACAAATTAATAATAATTAGTTAAGTAACTAAATTGATAATAAATAACTTTAAATAACTAAATCACTTAAACAACACATTAATAATAATTAGTTAAGTAACTAAATTGATAATGAATAACTTTAAATAACTAAATAACAAATTAATAATAATTAGTTAAATAACTACATTGATAATGAATAACTTTAAATAACTAAATCACTTAAATAACAAATAAATAATAATTAGTTAAATAACTAAATTGATAATAAATAACTTAAAATAACTTAAAATAACAAAATCACTTAAATAACAAATTAATAATAATTAGTTAAATAACTAAATTGATAATGAATAACTTTAAATAACTAAATCACTTAAATAACAAATAAATAATAATTAGTTAAATAACTAAATTGATAATAAATAACTTAAAATAACTTAAAATAACAAAACCACTTAAATAACAAATGAATAATAATTAGTTAAATAACTAAATTAATAATAAATAACTTTAAATAACTTAAATTTAAAAAATATGATTTAAAATAAAAATTTAAAACAACAAAGAATGCAGTAAAGGGTTAAATGGGCAGTAAACTTATAACGCAGAGCTCCACGTGTTCCTGTACAGTGACGTTTTTTCAGTGCTATGACGTGTTCTGTGAGGTCATCAACGGGCTGTACGTCATCACTGTGCGCCCTTAACAAGCGACGTACATTATGCGACACGTGTTGTGTACATGAGCTGGAATGATGGAGTGTGATCACAGTTGTCCAGTTCTGAGAGAATTTGGAAATGAGCAGAGTTTGTTATCCAGACCTGATGGATCATCCTCCTTTATTCAAGGTCACACTAATCTAAGTCATTCTGTACACTTATATCTAAAACTTTTATTTATATATTAATATGATTTGTTTGTACTTTTAGGGGATAGCAGCATTCTGGTGGGAGTTTATGGACCAGCTGAGGTTAAAGTCAGTAAGGAAATATATGACAGAGCCACAGTGGAGGTTCTCATCCAGCCCAAAACAGGACTGCCATGTATGTATGAAACTAATCATGTTTATATATTTATATTACATTTATATATATATATATATATATATATATATATATATATATATATATATATATATATATATATATATATTATTTATATATTTATATATTATTTATATTACATTTATATTTAAATTATATTTATATTGCATTTATATTTATATTATATTTATATTACATTTATATTTAAATTATATTTATATTGCATTTATATTTATATTATATTTATATTATATTTATATTATATTTATATTATATTTATATTACATTTATATTTATATTGCATTTATATTTATTTTATATTTATATTACATTTATATTTATATTACATTTATATTTATATTACATTTATATTTATATTATATTTATATTACATTTATATTTATATTATATATATATTACATTTATATTTATATTATATTTATATTACATTTATATTTATATTATATTTATATTACATTTATATTTAAATTATATTTATATTGCATTTATATTTATATTATATTTATATTACATTTATATTTATATTATATTTATATTACATTTATATTTATATTGCATTTATATTTATTTTATATTTATATTACATTTATATTTATATTACATTTATATTTATATTACATTTATATTTATATTATATTTATATTACATTTATATTTATATTATATATATATTACATTTATATTTATATTATATTTATATTACATTTATATTTAAATTATATTTATATTACATTTATATTTATATTATATTTATATTACATTTATATTTATATTATATATATATTACATTTATATTTATATTATATATATATTACATTTATATTTATATTATATTTATATTACATTTATATTTATATTACATTTATATTTATATTACATTTATATTTATATTATATTTATATTACATTTATATTTATATTATATATATATATTACATTTATATTTATATTACATTTATATTTATATTACATTTATATTTATATTACATTTATATTTATATTATATTTATATTACATTTATATTATATATATATTACATTTATATTTAAATTATATTTATATTACATTTATATTTATATTATATTTATATTACATTTATATTTAAATTATATTTATATTGCATTTATATTTATATTATATTTATATTATATTTATATTATATTTATATTACATTTATATTTATATTGCATTTATATTTATTTTATATTTATATTACATTTATATTTATATTACATTTATATTTATATTATATTTATATTACATTTATATTTATATTACATTTATATTACATTTATATTTATATTATATTTATATTACATTTATATTTATATTATATATAAATTACATTTATATTTATATTATATTTAGATTATATTTACATTTATATTCTATATACTTTGTATAATCTTAATAGTGTCTATGTATGATATCAGTCACACTTTTGTGTTCATATTTCCCTTAAAGGAACAGATCAACTAAAAATAAAAACATGGTATCATTTATTCACCTTTAAGTTATTTTAAATCTGTATCAATGTCTTTGTTGTGATAAACTTATAGAAAGATATTTGGATAAATGTCTTAAACAAATCAGTTCTTGGACCCCTTTGTTTATCATAGCTTACATTTTTTTGTTCTGGTTAACAAAAAATGGATATTTGGAAAAATGTACATAGGACAAAAGTTATTTGACACTTTTGACAATTGTCATTATTCTTACTCTGGTGTGTCAGAGCTGGGCAATTCCATGAAAATGTCACACTTAACATGAAAATATTGAGTTTTGCCAAAGGTTTTTGGTATACTTATAGCACGGATGCCAACATTTGGTGGTTCAAATACCCACGTGTGGTCTCTCTTAAAATTTTTAAACAGTGTTTTTATTTTTATCGTATGATTTTTCATAGTCGAGTTATTTAAAGGTTCGTCACATCCATAACTCTTCATTTAGCTAATAAACAGACACATAAAAATAAAGATATAGTTATTATTTTATGTTCTATAAAGACAAACCCTCGGTCATTAGTTGGATAGTCAAGTTTAAGGTTTGTTACATCCGTAACTCTACCCTTTGCCAATAAGCAGACACAAAAAACTAAAAATGTAGTAATTATTTTATGGTGTATGAAGACAAAATCCTTGGTCATAAGTTGGATGTTTTGATTCTGTTTTGTAGATTTAAATTCACATAAATCTTAAGAAGTTTGCTGTCTCTCAAAATTGGAGTCCCATTTTTTGTCACGTCCATAACGCAGGTTTTTTTTACCTTTTTAAAAATAGCAAACATCTGCAAAGACTGGTATATTTGTATTGTTTAAACCCTATCAACAAATGTTTTGTATAATATAAAGAATTGTTTCAGTTTACTGGTAACAATTACATCCTAAGAGCATTTTTATGTCATGTCCAGTGCGCTGGAATTGCCCTGCTGTCAAAGAACCGTTGAAAAGAAAATATTTTGAAGAAAGATCATAACTGACATACATTCTTGCTTTGGTTTTGTGTACATATAATAGTCGACAGAAGCAGCTGCTGTTCTGTACCAACGTTCTTCAAAATATCATCTTGTGTGTTCCGCAGAAGGAAGTGCTACAGGTTTCAAATGAGAAGAGTGTGAGCAAATGATGACACAATTGGCATTTTAATAACATCAAACTGGTTTCAGGAATCCATGGCATGTCTTTTGAAACAGCACAACTTATTGGCTTAGTAAATTGTTGTGACGGGTGTGAAAAATAATAACTGCTCAGACCGTTAATGTGATTAATGACCACGTTGTGTGTTGTTAAGTAGAAGCATATAATTTTACAAATTACCTTTTGTAAACACCCCATTTGTCAGCATCTAAATGCACTTGAAAAAGCATCATTTATATCAGACCTGTATTCCCCAGTTCTTACCATCAGATGGCGGTCTCATACAGATTATGTTTCCCATGATTTCAACTATTATTTTTTTTTTTCTGTTAGGTGTCCGAGAGCGGTCAAGAGAACAGTGTGTACGAGAAACGTGTGAGGCCGCTCTTCTGTTGACTCTTCATCCTCGGTCTTCTCTCACTGTCATCCTGCAGGTCATCCATGATGATGGTTCTGTATCCTCAACATCAGCATCATTAGATTGTTGCATTTTTGCCAGTACTAGATCCTAGATCCTGTTTTCATGCATCATAAATGTTATCCCTTTCCGATTTGTCCTTCCACATTGTCCTTGGTGGTATGTGTCCTTATCAAACACTCAGCTGTTATCATGCTGTCTGAATGCTGCCTGCATGGCTCTCATTGATGCCGGGCTGCCCATGAGTTACCTTTTTTGTGGCGTGACCTGTGCTATCACAAAAGAGGGGCAGATTATCACAGATCCAACAGCTCGACAGGAAAAGGTACGCTTCACTTCCTGTTGCCTCTTATAGACCATACAGTTTGTGATCATTGTTTTCTTATTCTGCGTCCTCAGGAAAGTCGAGCGTTGTTAACATTTGCTATCGATAGCATCGAGCGCAATGTTTTGACGTCATCAACTACTGGTTCTTTTTCAGTTAAAGAGGTTAGTTAATGCGAAGTGTTTATTCTTCGTGATTCATTATAGCACATAACCATATTTACCATCGAAACTTGATGTATGCTTGTCAAACATTCTCCATAGAAATACAGTGAATGTGTTTTTCTTTTTTTTGTACAGCTGCAGCAGTGCATAGCAATATGTCAAAAAGCTTCTGATCAGATCTTCAAGTTTTACAGAGATTCGGTCAAACGGCGGTATTCAAAGATCAAATAAAACATGCTTTCTATTCAAAGTGTACATCCTCAGTCCTTTTATTATTTTTTGAAAGCTACAGTGTATATTTATAGTGCTGAAAACTGTTTTTTTAAAGCGTCAATCAATTTTGCTTATGCATAATGTATGTTTTTTAGATTGTGTGTTATGACCTTGCCTACATGGTTTCACCCACATGGCTTTATTTTTAATCTCGGAGCCATTCCTTCACTCAAAGTCATTTATCAGCTCGGTGTATTCTCAAGCTCATGCTGTTTTCATTTGCATAGATTTGTGGTTGGTGTAACAACCGCATTTTGTTTGCCTTACTGATAACATAAAAACCCTGAAATGTTGAGGTTGTGTATTCTGGCATTAAAGGACCCAAAAATTTAAATTCTGGGATTAATTACTTTCAAACCTCTATACGTTCCTTTGTTTGGTTACACACAAAGAAAGACATTTGATAGATTGTTAGCATAATTTCTTTACTAGTAAATGCATAGAGATATATTTGGAAGAATGCTTATCACCAACCAATTCTTTGATCCCATTGACAACCATAGTGAGAATGATTTATTATTATTTTGTATTAATAAACACAACTAAGAAATAATAGCCACAAAGGGTTTTGGTGTAATCATTGTTCTAGATTTAAAGATATTTTGAGGAATCATGGAAACTGGCATCCTTTCGCTTGCATTGGTTTCATGCCAATACAGTAAAAGTGAATGGGTGACATTGTTGTTTGGTTAACAAGTTTCTTTAAAATATCTTCGATTGTGTTCTCCACAAGAAAGTCATAGAGGTTTAAAATGACATAGTGTGAGTAAATGATGACACAATTTTAAGATTAATCACTTTTAACTTTACATGTCAGGAAAACCCAACACGTCTACCACTTTTTCTTTCGAATCACTATGCATTTCTTTGGTCAGTTGATCACAAAGATATTTGAAAGAATGTTATCAACCGAGATTTCTTTGTCACCCTTGACTATCAGAGTAAAAAAAAAGTTGATGTGTTGAACAATAATAATTATATTTGAAAGAATTTAAGAAAACAAACAAACATTTGGCACCTTGAATGGTGATGTCTGTTGTGGTTCAGAAATTCCAGTTGCACACATTCTTCTAAATTTCTTCCTTTGTTTATGATAGAACAAAGACATTATTACAGGTTGTTCATAAGAGACACTTAAAGTTTGTGTAATGTCTGACATATAAAAAGTAACTGCTGTGTTGTGAATCATAAGAAGCACATGCTTGTACACGTAAGAGTTTCAAAACCCTGTTGTAGGAAGCATCATTATAAAATGGAAATGAAATGATGAAGGGGTTTTATTAGATTGCGTAAGCTTGGTCTTTGAGAAAATTACACAGTACATTAACATGTATTACCATTAATTGCTGTTCAGCGGAGTTGAGCTTCATATTTCATTTCTTTCCTCTAGAGATGAGCCTTGTAATGAGCGTCATTAAAGCGTGGAGGCTTTCCTCCACAACACAAAACAAAACAACAACAATGCGACAGCATGTGTATGTTCTCGAAGGCAAAACAAAAAAAATATTTTCAATCAAGCGCATTTATTAGTTCGGAACAGGAATCTGAGAAATATACATAGACATTTACACAAGAATAATGTTGGAAAGGATAAAACAATGAAAGGGATGCAAGGGCGTCTTTTCCTCTTCATCTGGTCCATATAACTGTACAGAGAGTATTCTGGAGCACACTATTTTTGTGCTGGTTCCTCTTAAATCCTGGTTTTAGGGTTGTGGTTATACAGGGTGATGTATAACTGTGATAATACAGTATTCCTCAACTCATTTTCCTACTATGATATGGCCCAGTTTTTGAGCCGCGGTGACCTCGGGGTGCACCTGCCAAGACATTTTTGATTCTGTTTTGAAGTTTTAATAGCCCTTTTTTTGGAGCAGGGACGCTTTAAATTAAATTCTGTTTTTCCTATTAAATTATTATAATTTAATATCTTAAAATTATGCAGTTGTCATATGAATACGTTTTCTGGTTCTTGATATTGATTTGTTTTTAATGGTAATCCACTGTTTTCTTTTATGAAGGTGTATGCTTAGACGGGTTTATTGATACTTATGATAGATTTTACTGTAGGAATATTTACCTATACATCTTATGACTCAGTAGATTATTTTTGAATAATGTCAAGTATGTCAATCCAGGAGAAATCCTGTGCGGTGATCGGTCGATTTCTGGCTGCATTAGTGTTTTTTTTGTATGTTGTGTAATGTCTCGAAATGTCTCGACCCGGACTTTTTGGAATTGTCGACAAAATTATGACGTGCAGGATGTTTTCTTTTTTGTAGATTCAAATCCATTGTTCTGCTTCTATTTGCAAGGATCGAACTATCATTATCATATAACTAAAATGTGCCATGTGCAATAGACCAATTGATGTCATTTTTTTACACAAATCTGACAAAAGTTAATTTTGGGCCCTGCATAAATGCCTTGCATTGCATCCTCATAGCAGTGGTTTGCTTCATTATCAAATGAATTCTGATATATTGTGGTACTGTACGATGGATTTTGAGACCTAGAGTTGCAGTAGAAACTGACCCATTTTTCTTTAAGTCGTGTGTCTTGGAGGGCTTGTCCAAGATCGCTGTCCTCGTCATGATACTTTCAAACAAACCTTTAGGCCTAGTTGCTCTCTACCCCGCTTGCCTCTTCACAACTAAAGAGTAAGTCATAAAATCTCTTTTGTATTTTTTTCATTGTATTTTTCGACCCAAAGCTTGTTATGTTCTGCACATTCTGTAAATTAGGTTAAGAGTGCCATGAATATAAATGAGATGGGGTCTTATTTACAGGTATTTATTACAAGTGTAGGCAGGTGTCTGCATGTAAAGAGCAGTTTGTGTGAATAGGATCCAGGGAGGTGTGTTTCTGCAATAAACAAAGGGTAATGACGAATTTCAATTTTACGGTGGTTTCCCAGACAGATAGGAGATCAGCGCAGCGATTGCACAGATGTAAGTGATGATGCCAAAGACAATCGAGAGGATAGAGAGCCACAGAGCCTGCCGAGACGCTGCGCTGGCACCCTGGAAGTCTCCCTGTGCTGACGCTTTGTTTGTCTGGGGCGGAGAGAAGGAAATGACATTAGTGACTTTGTTTTTCGGATCCTTATATAATCTATAAGACCATGTTCAGATTTCTGAATTTACCGTAAATAAATATTTCATGCGGCTGAGTGAATATCACAAAATAAAGAGATAACTTAATAAAATCCTTTAAAAAAATTAAATTGACTTTTTGGTTGAAAATATTTTGAAGAAACGAGGAAAATCAAGCAGTTAATTTCTCTAAAATGTACAAATATTTTTAGGTTTATGTAACAAGGTATTTATTTAAAAATATTAGTTTGCACCTTATAATTTGGTGAATTCGAACTGAAAAATTCAAGCTAATCAGATTTACTCTTTTTTTGTATTTATATATACACAAAATTTAAATATACTTTTTAATTTTATGAGGGTAAATTGTTTGACATTAAAACTGTAAAAATTTTATTTGTTAAGCTATTCAAATTATTAGTTTAATTCTGTGAAAGTTCAGCAATATTTTATTCAAATTTATTTGAACAAAATTAAAACCAAAGAAAAAGGTCCGAATTTATTCAGCTCTCGGAAAACTAAATTACATGAGTTAATATTATTTAACCAGTTAAGCATGATTAGTTGTACGTGCATAAAGAAGTAAAAAACCTTTAACACAGGTTTCATGTGTCCTGTCATGCTGTCAGTTTTTCACTATGCTGTCGGGTGGCTTTATGCCACTTCTGAAGGTGAAATTTAACAGACACTGGACTGTAATAGCCACAATATATACAAATATATATTTAAATTAAAATATATTAAAATATCTTCATATTCCAAGTCCTATTCTCGGCACTCATTTGTGTTGTTTATTGTGTGTCTACAACTATGGCTCGTATAGTATTGGGTGTCATTGCATAAGCTCTTCTTCATTCATTTCTGAATCCCTCGGTCTAGACAACACCTCATCTATAGGAAATCGATCATCTCATTATGACAAATATTGATCAAAGCTTTGTTTGTCAGCTATGTTGGCTGCACACATTCACGTGACCCGCTGCTATGGACACCTGAATGGACTTTATACTGTATGGCAATAAAGTCTAACCTCTGCTTTGACTTGGTAGACCTTCTGGTTCTTTGGTGGCATAATCCAGCAAATCTCAGTGTAATCCTGCCTAAAGCCTAAAGTGTAATTCCATAATGTCCAGACTCACTTCCCAAATGAGCGCTTGCCTTGGGCTCTTATACTAATATCTAACAGCTTCAGTCCAACTATCGGACCGTCAGAACCGAGGATCATATATAATAACAATATTAATATGAATACATTTTTAAGTGGTACAATATAAATTAAGATCTCACAATGTTATCTTCTTGAAAGGTCGATATTATCCTTAAAAACATGTCTGACATCAGAAGGCCACGATGAATATGAGATCATGGCTGATAATATTCATCTTGTTGATTGTTTGGCAGATTCAGATTTTCATATTACGGTTTATTCCGGTCACTGTCCGACACATTTTGCCGTCAAACATTTTGGGATATTGACCAATGTATAATTGAGCTTGTTCAGAACAATTGATTTCATACCCAATTGTGCTTCTTAATTGTGTCCCTGCAGATTAAATTAATCGTTCACATCCGTTCAACGATGTGCTTGTCCAATCTGATTACACTAACAGAATTAATTGCATAATGCTGTACAGTGTGTGAAACAAGAGCTGGAACTGTACGTGAGAAATGTACCTTTTGGGAAAGATAGAAGGCTGCGATACCCAAAGGCCAGAAGCAACACAACATGGAGAAGAAAGCCAAACCCAGGTAATCTTGAGGGATCATTATGGGAAAGTTGATCTCGCTGTCTGTATCGCTGAAGTCATCACTGGAAGAGTCCTATCGGACAGATAAGGCAATCACTGACATTTTCGGAAAACTAATGCTTGGATGAAAATCCTTAAAATTGAATGTTGTACATTGTGCTTTTGCTTAAGCATTGTGTATTTCTTGAACCGCTCAAAATATGATGTTAAGGGGCACGACAGAGACTACAATAAACTGCTCTTTAGATTTTAAAAGTACATGTGGTTGCTCGAGGTTTGTTGGATCTTGTATAAAAAGGTTGTTTTTCTGCGCTGTATGAACATATCTGTTCCGGGATTTGCTTGTTTCTGTAAGATAATGTGACTGAATGAGGTTATGGCAAATGTTCAGCACTTGTGCTGCCTACATGCAAATTCTCCTTTTTTATTTTTTTACAGGACTGTGTTTCCAATCTGTCTCTTTTCCTGGAACTGCATCTAACAATTCTGTATGACTCAGTCTCTCAAAAAACATAACACGTTTGTCCTTTAAGTGCACCATGTATTTTTTTAGGAACACAATTTAAAAGAAGAATTAGTACATGTTGTAAATGCTTTTGAAATCTTGCTTTATTTTTTATGATCTGCAACTGAAAGCGTAAGATTGTCTCATGAGGTTTTTTAAATTATATAAGCAATAGAAAGTTCGTTGATATTAATTATGGGAGCTGTCGTAGTAGGGTTCTTGTAGGGTTCCTTATATTTGTATATTAAAGTGATAGTTCACCTAACACAAAAAATATTGATGAACACAGAGAAAGATATATAGACGAATGCTTGTAACCAAACAGGCCTTGGACCCCATTGACTGCCGTAATAGGCAAAATAAAAATACCGGTCAAAATTACTAGAAAATTTTATGAACATTCTTCCAGATATCTTATTTTGCGTTCAAAAGAACAAATGAAATGATAATTTTTTAATAAGGTAGTCGATAGGGGTCCAATAACTTTTTTGTTCTTCACTTTCTTTCAAATATCTTCTCTATGATCATCAGAAGAAAGAAATACAGATTTGTATCAACTCAAAAAGTAAATAAATGGTGACCAAATGTTAATGTTTCTAATGTTTTCAATGCCAATTATTTATGTTAGTTCATGGTGTAGAAGATAGCCAGATGTTATACTGATGAATTATCAAAGAAGAAATGCTTTAAATAAACCAACGTTGTCACACGGTCCTTCTTCAATTTTAATAGAAGCCGCTTTTGACTTGACCTCCTGATAAAAAGTAATGATAGCATGACAATGTGTATAATCTGAGTTGACAAAGAACTTCAAACGCTCTTTCAAAAGGACTCGGTTGAATTTCAGCGGTAATGCAGAATGCCAAGCACAGCTTTATTCAGCACTTCTTTGACATCATGCAATGTCAAAAGTGAATATGAACACTGCATACTGTCATATTTCCAGACTGACATTCGGGTACCTTCTTTGGGGCGTCAATCATAATGAAAACAGGGAAATCTGAATCTGTGCCAGTCTAGATCTTGTTTGCTGGTGTATAAAATAGAGGTTGGCATTCAGCTCATTATAACGGTGGCATTATTATTCACACAACAGTGGATGAAGAGTTTTCGACATTTCTTCTTGGTTTGAAGACTAATGCCTGCACAAAACCCCCCATCCCAACTATCAATGCCTTTTTGATGTTCTCATTTAAAAGCCGATTTGTTTGTCCCTGAGTATGTTGAATTTGAATTCTAAATTTGTACTGCAGTACACGGTACATTAGTGAAACTAAACCAAAACTTTAACAGCTATTAACTTTTTTTTATATTTACTTAAAGGAATTAGGAGAAAACTGGGTTGATTGTCAGTTTTTTAGGAAGGTGATTATATCTGGAGCTTTATTTTACATAAAACCACTATCATTGTGTAGCAACTTATTTAAAGGCAAATTAACTTTAAATTAAATCGTTTATATTTTAGTTTGTTTATTCAAGATTTTTCTTAATAATTAGGATAATTCTAAGACACAAAATATTAGAGATTAAAACAGTTCATTTTAATTAACTATTTAATTGCAAACATAACAATTGATAATATAAGAAAAATGTTGTTGTTATTAAATATAATTGTTAAGAACAAGTAGTATTTTAGAAGTTATTTTATTTTAAAGTATTATTTTAAAGAAGATAACATCAATACATAGAACATGACTTATATGATGAAACAAACTGTCCAAAAAAATAAAAATACTTATTTATCTAGGAAGTACTTGTATTTTGACAAGTTGCATCTTGCAATCTTTGTTCAATGAGAAGGAACTTTTTAGGTTATCAGATGATATTGTATCTCTCTGAGAATTTAGATATTCGTCTTGTTTACACACCTACACTGAAAAAAGACTTGTTGGAATGACTCAATTTAATCATGTACACCGGTTCCGCACAATTAAAGGAAGTTTTATCTTGAAAATTAAAAAAGTAAGGTTTAAAAAACTTAATTGAATTGTGTAACAGCTCTTTTTTCAGTGTACAACACAGAACAAAATTATTTACTGTTGAATTAGAAACGTTAAATTATTGAGATTTGTGACAATTTACTCTCCGCTTTGGTCTCAACAACATTTTCACAATCCTTACCTCGAAGTCGGGCAAAAAATCATCTCCATCCTCAATGCTGTATGATACACTGTGGACATCTCTTGTCTCTGCCAGTAACTTCCTCTCCAAAGACGAACCAGGACCAATGTCCACAAATGTGGTTTCCAGATACTCTTTACTGTGGATGCCCAAGGAGTCAGCAGCTGCCCAGATGGTAGTTGGAGGGTAAAGTGTCTCTAGAGTGCTGGGCAATGAACAAGGGTCTAACAGTTGCTGCTGTTGAATATCCGTAGAACTGCAATAACTCCTCCAATCTAAAGAGGACAGTCTTTTGTCCTGCTCATTTCTTACCAATATGCCTTTGAAAAGACCAGCAACACCGCTTTGGATCTTGGGACTGTCAGCCAACAATGGATGTTCAAGTTCATCTAGACTCTCCATTTTGTGAGGTCTATGTTAAGGCCTGGAGGTGACAACATTAATTGAGGCTTTGCGTGGATTGAACAACAAGGGGGAAAAGTGTCATTTATTAGAAAGCGATGGCTTGGAAATAAATCATTGTGTATTAAATATCTTTATTTCAAGCGTAGAAGCATGAATCTTGTTCACTAACTAAACGCTTTGATAATTCTCCAGTCCTTCATCTCATCGGAGGTTGCGGCAATTGCAAACTTCTTTAAGTCTTTGATTTAAATGCGTAGATTTTCCATATTCACATGTCAGATGCCATTTGTTTCTTCACTCGATGGCGGCCCGTGTAGCAAATCTTACATGATTGGAAGTATCTCAGCCCATAAATATGCTAATGCACTTCACTTTGCATGAAAAGACAGAAGTCAGTATAGATAGAATACCTTGATTCCCAACAGATTGCAGACGGGTTATATAATGCCGATTTTAACTGTAATCTTCCCTTCTGTTTTTACTGCCCATAAATATGAAAGAGTTAAATTGTTTGAAAAGAATTTTGCTATGAGAGACTTTCTTCTAACCCAGTAGTTGATTGAAATATAAATAGCTGGGATTTGGGCAGATCAAAGCAGACGTCTTTTAAATCTTTCAAACGCAGAGAGGTTTAAAGAGTGATCTGCTTCATCACGTGTTCTTGAAGAATATACAAATATAGAATTCTCGGTTTGTTGTCCCGGTTTCTTTTCAAAGCTGTGAATTGATGTCCACCAAAATAGAAGTTCTCCTGAGTGTAGCTTCTGCTCAGGAAGGTCTTGAGAATTTTATTCCGTTTGTGGCCGTGGAGAAATCTCTCGATGAAGAAATGCTCAGTAACTCAGGTATTGATTTATGGCAGGATGACAGGGTTTGGTGTGTGCTAGTTGAGACCAGAACACTCTTTGGGGAGATGTATTTTTAATGCAGCAGACTCTCCCAGCCGGCCCACATCTGAACAGACGCAAAGTCTCTCTGGCACCTTTCACCTTTCATAGTGGCTCATGAGCAGTGCTGCCAAAAGAAGAGAACAAAGTCAGAAATAGCATTTAGCTTTGAGGCATGTGAGTGATCCACTTCTGAACTGCCAACTGTCTTTGATGCTTGAATGGCAGGGCAGTAGGTCCAAGCAGTAGCATATGATCTGAGATATGATCTTTTATGGATTATCTTTTGAGAGATAATCTATTCTAGGATTAAAATCTGAGATATTATCTATTTTAGGTTATATTTTGAGAGATTATCTATTCTAGGATTGTAATCTAAGATGTGTACTGTTATAGCCTTTTTTTCTGAGTTTTGATCAATTCCAGAATTATAATCTGAGATATGATTTTTTATAGAATTTTCCTTTGAGATATAATCTAGTTTAGGATTGTAATCTGAGATATGATCTATTTTGGGATTTTTTTTTGAGAGATGATCTATTCTAGGTTTGTAATATAAGATATCGTCAGTAATAGGATTATTTTTTTGAGTTAAGGAGTTAATATCTATTATAGAATTATGATCTGAGATGTGATCTTTTATCGGATTATCCTTTGAGATAAAATCTATTCTAGGATTATAATCTGAGATATGGTCCATTTTGGGATTATTTCTTGATTTAAGATCTATTATAGAATTATGATCTGAGATGTGATTTTTTATAGGATTATCCTTTGAGATATGATCTATTATATGAGTATAATCTGAAATATGGTCTTTTTTGGGATTATTTTTTGAGAGATAATCTTTTTCCAGAATTGTAATCTGAGATATGGTCTTTTATAGGATTGTCCTTTGAGATAAGATCTATTTCAGAACGGCATCCTAATTTTTGATATGGTCTATTATAGGATTATCCTTTGACTATTCCAGAATTAAAATCTGTGATATGGTCTGTCATAAAAATTTTATTAGAGACATAATAAATTCTAGAGTTACAATATTGAACATGGTAAATTAGGGAATTATCCTTTCAGATAAGATCTATTTTAGAATTTTAATCTGAGACATCTATTCACATATCTATTGAGATATGATCTATGGATTATACACTGAGATATGGTTTACTAAAGAATTATCCTTTGAGATTAAATGTTTTCTATAGAATTATATTATCTAGGATTATATTTGTAAGCCTAACAATCCAACTGTGTGATGTCAGCCCATTTCGTGCTCTTATCCCCTGAAGATATGGCATGTTTCAATATATTTCAAGAGTAAGTCAATAAAAGGATTATCATGTGAGATATGGTCTATAGTATGATTACCTTTTGAGATATAAACTATTCTGGGCTTTGGCCTATTTTAGGATTATATTGTGAGATGCATTGGATTGTCCAGTGAGATATGCATTATTAAGGTTTATATTTAGAAAAATCGATCAAATCTAATTCTAGGATTATTGTTTAAAATGTGGTTAGCTATAGGATAATCCTCAAAGATTAGATATATTTAAGGATTATACTTTGAGATATTATATATTCTAAGATTGTATCTCGGCATTCAAGTAACGGACACACATCAACAACATTGTTTTGGAACTCCTTAGATTGGCCTATATTAGGAGCTCTCTCAAAGGCAAAGAATATGAGATAGAGACCAGAGGGCTGACTGCTGTAGAAATGTGGTCTTCAGCCCAAGTTGCCTTAGATTTTTTGGGAAACGATGGCTCTAAAATGATCTTTGCATCACATCCTCTGACAGATCCTGTGGCCCATGATGGACGTCATATAGTTCACATCTCTCGGCATATAAATCTCAGTGGCCTTCACGTAAAAACCATTCGAAGAAGCACAGAAGTGCCAACTGAGTTTGTTGCCAGAGAGGAAATTATTTAGAGCCGAGGTGTGCTGCTTCTAGCCACGGAAACACATTTCTAATATAAATACCCGCACTAATACAAGATCTTCAATGTGAAATGGACCTTATGATGTGATAATGTTCATCATTTGCGATGTGCCTTCAAGCTTCTGTTTATGTTGATATCATCAGTTGGTCTCATTTGTCTTAAGAATGTGAGTCATCTTGACGCTTAATTCATTAGATGTCATTTCTTCAGTCAGGGCGTTAGTGAACTTCACATTAGCGAGCATCACAATGCCGCTGGTTCGGAAAAGCAAAGTTCTTAAAGTATGCTTTAAGCTGGTTAATGTGTGTAGTTGAACACCTTACGTATAGACATCAATTACATTTGAATGTTTCAAAAACCAAAAGCTGTTTTTTATCTTCCATGGTGGTGTTTGAAAAGTATTATTTTCCCAAATATGAAAATGTTTTTATCATTGAACTTACCCTTGTGTCTTATCAAACCTGTATGACTTTCTTTCTTTTGCTAAACACATGAAGATATTTTGATAAACAATGGCCACCAAACAATGGTGACTCCGTTGAATGAAAAACACAGTAATGTTTTTATGTATAAGACGGTGAGATAATTATAACAGAACGTTTGGATGAACTATCCCTTAAATTAAAAATTTACTCAAACTAAATAAAAAAATTTGAAATTACTGTCAACCTAAAAATCAGCATAAGGACCAACAATTATTTCATTATATTTTACTGGCATCATTTTATAGTGTATTTTAAAATACATTTAAATTGTTAAATTGCAGAAAAGAAGTTTTTCCTTTCTTCGCCTCTCTTCATTGAACTATATTGGTTAAGAAATACTACTTGTTCTTTATAATTATATTTCATAACAACTTATTTTTCTTAAATTATTAATGCTCAAATAGGTAATAAAAATAAATTATTTTCAATTCTATAGTTTTGTGTCATATAATTATCTTAATTGTTATGAAAAACGCCTTCTACACCTAACCCATTATAATCATCTTTCCTTACCTACTCACTCTTTTTATTAAAACATAAAACAATATATTATTTTTCCCCTTTTAATCTTGTCTTGTATAGCATAGTGCACTTGTTGTAGCACTTGTTCACTTATTGTTATCTCTCCTATTTGCCGCTTCATTGTCTCCTCCATCCTCAGTTAAGTCGCTCTGGATAAAAGTGTCTGCTAAATGCCATAATGTATATGTATGCGAGAAAACAATTGTTTTACTTGTATTAAATTTTAAGATTTTTTTCTTTTTAGATCAAAGGTTTTCTATGCATATAATGTCTTTTCTTTGGCCCGGCTTGAGTGTCAGATTCTGCAGCTTCTGTACTTTTGATGTACAACTCTAATGAGCCATTTTCAGTCCCAGTCTCTAAAAGGGAACTCGGTCCCATCCAACTGGGAAAGAAAGTGCTGTCATATTTCCCAGGGTTCTCTCTGTCAGTCGGTCAGTACCTGGAAAACCAGGATGACAGCTTCAGGAAGCCGGGCATCTTGGAGCCGGTGAACGTTTGTCTCTCATTACTAACCCTGTGCTGTTCTCCATCAGTTCTCTACATGCCTGTCTGCACCGGCCTAGCATGTCGAAAATAATGTCTGTCAAAGGCATTACGGGGTCGTGAGATTTTCCTGAGGCATAGCTGATTATTTTGTAAATGAATGTGTTTTGTAATTTAGTATGTTAATGGATTTAGGTTTAAGTATGCATATTGAAGCCTTGAAGCCAGTTGTTAATGGCCCGTAAAGCTGCTTTGATAAAGGATTCTGCATACTTAATATTAATAACGTACAAGAACACTGCCAAAGAAAAAAATATGATTTCAATTTAATTTAGATTTTAATAATTACCTCCAGGCAAGTGTTTGCCTTTCTACAAAGACTTTGTGTGAGTATGCTTAACTCTTATAAGCTTTGAACTTTTATAAATATTCCCATGCAATATTTTGCACAGGACGGATGTCGGCGAGGTCTTACTGGCTTCATCAAATGTTTTACAAAAGTTTTGGTTGCTGAATTAATAAAAAGCTAAGTCATAGACGTGGATGGTACTTTGCAATTCTAAAATCTCATAAATCACACAAATTTGCTTGAATTTACATCACTTGTACAATTCACTCCAAAGCATGTAAAAAACGTTATCTATAAATGGAATTTCTCCCTCACCCGCGCTTTAAGAAGAGTTTTCCGCTTCAAACATAAAGAAGAACATTTGATTTCAGCTGCACAAAAAATGTCACAATTAAGATAAAAATTGGTTCCATTGTGGTTCACTTTGATGTATAAAGTTGAAGCCAAATCGAATTGTATCAGGTTTTGTACTCTGTTCATTACCGCACTCAGAAAAGATGTATGGTGTGCTGTAGCCTGCTGGTAAAGCATTTCTGTAGTTTGTCAAAATAATTCTAGCCTGCATTACTCTGTTTCGTATTGTTCTGTTCTCTGGGTCATTTTTAGCATTCTTCCTTCCTTTCCACGTCTTTTCTCCAGTGCACATTGGTGGAGAGATTATTCAGGGGCACATCTCTGTCCTGTCAGCATAAATGCAGTTTCTGTCTACACACTGGCATATAGACCATTGGAGTAAGAGTTAATAGAACATTCCACTTTTTCGGGGAAATAGGCCCATTTACCAAACCTCCACATAATTAACATGTTGAGTCATTTTTGAACACGATGCTATTAGAAAATGAACATATTTCAAAAGGAGTGGAATGCTCCGTTATGGTAAGGTGTAATGACAGACTCACATCTGTCCTCTCCTACGTGGGTTCATGTATTGTGCCAATTCAATTAAAATATATTAATGGCATGAAATGATCTTTTTTTTTTGGTAAAGCGTTCCTGACTCCATCCCCTATGATGGCTTGCTTCCAGTAGTGATGCACTCAGTTATTTTGCTAATCCCCGGTCACTATTAAAGGAATGCTGTCGGCTGCATTTCTGATTTCTGCCACACACATAAAACACCCGGAGCTTTCCAAGGACAGCACAGCAAATCAGAACCGGAGCTTTAATACTGAGGCTCTTCTCTCACGTCTGCTTTTTATTTATAACCCTTACGTGTGTTTTCTACTCTCTCTTTACTGACCTCAGCCATTATCTGATTGCTTCGGTATTGCTTTAGCTAAATAGACTTTTTAGGTTCTTACAAAACCACAAGCTTGAAATCATGATTATAGACACCATGGACACCATATCTTATAATAATATTAATGCAATGTAAGACCGTACAATACCTTGCTAAGGAATTTTTTTGCACAACTGTTTTGTATGGGCCTTTCTCTTGTGTCCTTGACTGGTTATTAAGTCGCTAAATCACAAATATATATTTTTAAACTGACTTTGAATGCTATTTAAATGTTTTCAACTCTGGTGCCTGAAATAACTCTTTTGCTGACATTCTTCCAAATATCTTTCTTCTCATTCAGCTTTGTGTTCAAGAATGTTATAAAGGTTTGCAACAACATGAGTTTGTGTAATCAATAACTATATTTTACTTTTTTGACTTTTGGGTGGATTGTGCCTTTAAGATTTGTGTTTACAGATGAATAAAGTAGTCAAACCTGTTAGTTGGGACGGACGTCGCAACAATTTATTTCATTTGTGCACTTTAGTATGGTTTGCTTTTGTGCAAGTTATGGTGAAGTTGGACTGGGGTTTTAGTATAGTTTGGCAACATTTTTATGAATTTCCGTAAGATCCGCTGCATTTTCAAGTAGTAGTTCACACAAATCATCTCTAAAGTTTATTCACATTTGACTTGTTCAAAAGTTACTTTGTTCTGATAAACAAAAGAATATTTGGAAGAATGTGTATAACCAACAGTACTTGGTCAGTTCTTGGTCGCCATTGACAACCAATCATACAATATTTTGTTCTGTTGAACACAGAGATGGATATTTTGAAGAATGTAGGACATACAAACATTTTGGGGGCAACTTTGACTTCAACTGAGATTTTTTATACAATGGTAGTCAATGGGATCTAAAAACTGTTTGGTTACAAGCATTCTTCCAAATATCTTTCTCTGTGATTAACCGGAACTAAACATCTGGTAGTGAGTCTTTACACAATTTTAGGTGAACTATCCTTTGTTCGCTCACAGTTACTTAAAGGCACCACAACATGTACAAAAATTGTGCATATCACATTTTATGGTGGTCCACATTCAAACGTCATATTGATCGTCATATAGAAAGGAAACAGAACAGAATTTAACAGAATACATCACAATTAAGGAATTAAAATATAGCTATGAACCATGAAATCTTCCTATATGTTTCATATTAGGTTTAACATCATCTACAGTATTACAGTATTTGTGTATCTGGAGATCAGTTGTTAAGGGGATATTTGTTTTAAGTTTTCCCACAAACACATCATTAGAGAACACAGATGAAGAAGCTGTAGGAGGACACAGCTGAAGTACCAAGAAACATGCTGATGTATGATAGAAATAGTCACTGATCGCACGGAAGAGGCCTGATGAGAGGAAAGACGGCACCAGAAATCATTCTCGGTCACACAGGTTTGTAATGAAGTAAAGTGGAGAACGGGTACATGCTGCTATTCAGGCCAGAAATGAAGTCACTCTATCGTAGGATTGGGACTATATGAAAACAGATTGACTTTGCACGCCGTGTATTTTCTAAGATTAATGAGGCTAAGTTTCAAGTGCCATTTCTCTTCTGTACGTCTCTTCATTGCTTATGTAAGTGAGCCTTGATAATTCAAGCACAATATTTCCTTAGCCCGGCAGTGTCGCATTAGAACCGGGATGGAAGGATGGATAATTCTCTCTAAATGACATTATAATGGAAAAAGGAATTCGGCTTCACTGAAGGGGTTTGTGGTGGAGGTGGGGGAGGGTTGACGATCTACGCGTGTGTTTGGAAATAAACTCGTTCATCATTCATCCTTCAAGTCCAATAACCTTTTTCTTTGTCTCTTTGTCCTTATCTCACTCCTGCTTTAACTAACAAGGTAACAGTGTGAAAGTATTTCATGTGGCTTGGTAAATATTTAAAAAAAAAAACAGTTATATGAGCTTAATAAAATCTTTTAAAAGCAATTAATACTGTCGGTTTGTTAGTGGACATAATTAAAATAATTGATTAAAAATCAAAAAGAAATTAATTTGCCGTTAATTTCTCGAAAATCTCGTATTTACTTATTTTTTCACTATCATATGTGCACAATTTTAAACAGTATATTTAAATAATTCCAAAGCTTTAAAATGTTTTTAGTGTACATTTTCCCCCCGAAAAATACAAAACAATTTATTTGAGTGTAGAACAGCGGTGATATTTATAACAATGTCATGTACACTGTAAAAAAACATTTAATGTGGCTTTGTAAATATCACAAAAATAAATGTTTAAAAAGCATACTAAAGTTTTTTTTTTAAGTATAAATATTGTGTTTGGTGTAAAACAATAAAAAACAGTTAATTTTTTTAGAATATGCAACTCTTATCTTAGTGTATGTAATAAAAAATAAGTATTTGACAAAAATATATTTGTAATAAACACCAATGAAGTGTTCCAAAAATCTTTTTGACTTAATTACAAATTTCAACTGTATATTTAACTATTTTCAAAACTTTTACATTTATTTATTTTTTAAGTGTGAAATATTTCACAAAAAATCACACCAAAAGGATTTTAAATCTAGAATAATGTCGGATGTGGTACAGTGGTGGTATTCCTAACGGTATCATCTATAGCATGGCATCTATAGCATCACTTTAGACAAATATTATATGTTGAAAACATGGCATCGCTATGGCGTTGGTGAAACAATAAGAGCATGTTTTAATAGTGCCTTCCACACTTTATCTGTACTGTATCTCTGCGTCTCTCTTCCATGTCATTTCCTCTTCTCTTCCCCACTTCCCCCCTTGAGTTGGTGAGTGCAGTCACTGTTACAGAAGAGCCATTTGCACATATCTTAGCTGGGTGATTTCCCTCATCCCTCAGGCCTCATTGTGCCCCTCACCAGCTGTGCCTGAGAGACAGACAGACAGACAGACGGGCAACATACATACCCTCTACAGACTAAACGTATGTGTATTATGTGTATGTTTGTCTGTGTCCATGAACGTTGTATGTGTGGAGACTTTGCCCTCATTATCTGTAATCTGATTTTAATACGACATCTCATTATTTCTGTAGGACCAATTGGGTGCTGAAAAGGGCATCACGGTTTGACAGATCTATATTGGTGATGATAAGCAAGAGAGTGGGGAAACAATTGAAAATGGTTATCTTTGATCTCAGTGCAGTATTTTTGTACTGTGTGCACTTCTTTTGTTGTAGTCTATTTTCCGCTTGCCGGCATGGTTGCCGAGTTCAGCAGAGATACACAGGAGACTCTTTCTTTAAGACATCTTAAATAACAGAATACTGCGTGATATTAAATAATGTAATTGTGGTCACAATTACCCAAAACAAAATCTAAATACTTTGCAGTGCTATTACTATTAAATGCTTTTATTAAAGCTGAAATCTTAACATTCTACGAAATATCTCCTTTTGTGTTCTGCAAAGTCATACATGCTCATAAATGATGTTCATGGTGGTGTCAAGTATCATTTTAAGTGTCATACACCTTTTCACGTAATGTACATAAATATTTCAGGTAACACTTTACAACAAGGTCGTGTTTGTGAACAGTAGTTCAGTAATGCATTACCTCATATGAACTCACAACGAACAACGCATTTCGATCTTTGTAAATGTTGGTCAATACAAATGTTGATTATTTTTTTACATTGTAATTACATTGTAACTAATTATGCATTAACCTAAAATGTCAACAAATGATTTAATTTACATGTATTTTTACTAGTTAACATGTTGTATAGTTAATCATTAATTATTGATAATGTTATATTAATGAAATAATCACTTAACATTATTCGAAGGGTTACCGTATTAAAATGTGAACAGGTCCAACTGTCAGATGGTATACATTTAATGTAATTTAAATATAGTTTGTTTAATTAATATATAAAGAAAATTCCTTAGGATATACAGTAAAGAAAAAGAATCATAGATTCAATGTAACATCTGTATTTCCTCATTTTATCTCATCCATACTGTCAAATATAGCTCCCAAGTTATATAGCGATATCCACATACACAAAAGTTGTTTGTTTTATATACATTCAAATTGTTCTATTTTCCAACATATACATTTTTACAGTGTAATTGAATACATAATTGATCTCAGTGCAAAAGTCTATATACATGGATTTAACATGGAACCTTTTCTGTTCTAAATACCAGACAATCGCATATTAAACGATATCTGGCCGTGCGAGTGTTCTTGAGATCTCTATTCACATTTCAAGTCCTTCAGTAAGCAGACAAGAGGTCCATGAACCTGATTCATGACCGTGAACGGTGGCAGTTTCTTCATGTGAAATTGCCTCAGTTCTTCATTTCATTCTCATTTAGTCTGAATTGGATCTTTTCACCTCATGTCAGGCCTGTTAAGCGTGCAAGCTACAGAACATGATCGCTGTGCTGGGCATTGGGAGCAAAACACGATCGATCGGAAATAATGTATTGCACATGTGGCACATACAACCCAAACTGCATGTAGTACACAAACAGTGTTTACTCACAAATGAACTGATTTAAGATAGGGCATCAGAGAACATGGCAAGCCTATAGGTTTATTGCTCATTCGGTATGTAAATCAATAGATGATCGTGTTTCGTCCGTGCTGATATTACAGCAATAACACGTCTCATCAATGCATCCACAATTCTGCACCCGTAACATCGTCATGGTTCTTCATTCTTTTATCAAAGTCAAAGAGCATCACGTAGAATATCCAGTGTTTTTACAGTAATATCACCAAAGCAGACAAAAATCTGAGAGTTTGCAGTGGCACAGCATCACTGAGAACGCATTTAGTAAAATGAGAACTCCTATCACATGTTTGACATAATCAACGGCTAATTGTTTGTTACTCGTGCTAAGTAAAAGGTTATCTCGACAGCGGGCAGCGGGCAGGAGAATATAGCATCACGCTGCATGGGACGGCACAGCGGTGATAAACATGAGTGTGGTTGTCTGTCCTTAGGACAGGTTAGATTGGTTGTGGGATTCTGTTTTCTTTATGGGGGTGGGGAATAGACACACAATGATATGAATATTGTACATGTTATAAAGTAACAGTCTTCTTTTTACGTGTGATCTGAAATTAAATTCAGAAAAATTGGACTGTGTTTTATGTGAAATTTTTTTTTTTGTGTTTACATGAATTACATTATAAAACACTAAAATGAAGTAAATATGCTGTTTAAATTTTGTGTATATTAAATATTATATAAATATAAATATTATATGAAAACATTTTTTTGTTAAATTAATTTTTTCAGTTTTTTTCATTACAATCAAATCTTTAATCAATAGCATGAAAGTATTAATAAGTATAAGTAAACGTTAATATTATTTTTTGTGATATCTACTAAGCCACATGAAATATGTTTTAGAATGTGCAAAGAATTCAAATCTTTATTGGACCTTAAATTATAAAAAAGTATACAGTTATATTAGTAATCATAAAGCCTGTTCATGTTATATAAACATTTTATATTTTATTCTATATTGGATGTCAGCACGTATGGAGGGTGAAGGGGATCACGGTATAATCTGGCTCTATTGAAACTGTAAATGTTTTATGTTCCATTGCACACCAAAGTAAAGTTTGTTGGACTCTCAAATGAAAATATACACCTCAAGAAGAGCAAAAGTGGATTTAATATCACAAATCATCCCCTGGACTTAATTCAGAGACAACTTTAAACCTATTTAATAGTATCATTTTACTCATTTCCATCTGCTATTAAAATAAGGATTGTAATACAATAGGATATACACAATATTGTGAAGCAATCCAGTTTTAACAAAATGTGGGGAAATAGCCAGCTTTCCTCTCTGTATGTTGTAAATGTCTTGAAAAACATATTAAATAATAAACATTTTAATAAAATGTAAAAGGTTCGAGTGAGAGTTCCTCCGGGGTAAACAATAGAAAATAACATACGTCGCCTTAATAGAAACGGGAAAAGATGTGTGACAAAATCAGACGAATAAATGATATCTCCTTCAATAAAATATCTCCTAATGCATGATTATAAATCAGACTGAATTTTTTTACAGTTACTTGGCAGCACACCATCTACAGGAATCCCTACCGAGGCAACGGCGGACTGCAGATACAGTCGCTAACAATAGAAAAATCTCTCCCTAATGGAAGCCGGTGCGGTTCCCTAACAACAGCACAAAAAAGTGCGTCCTTGCCCATTTACTGCTGAGCAACACCATCCTCGTGTCACTGAATATTATGGCACAATAATAATGGCCTGCGACATTGGGATTGCCAGAAATAGCATAACATGCCATGCAAGTGAAAAGCACAAGAGAGTTTGAGTCTGTGATTGAATTTGTTCAACACAACCGTCAGCTGTCGGCGGAAATCAAAAAGGATTGTTTCAAATCTCGTGTCGTGCATTCGGGCCAGAATGCTGAGAGGTCAGAGGTCTGAATGACAGCGCTGCAAAATTGAAAAATGTCCCACACATCTGTTCATTCTGGATTTGCGATGTCACATATCCTGGCATAGGAGAACACAGCCCAATAGATATAAATCTCATACAATAAACAATTTGTCTTAAATTAAGTAAATTAAACGAATGTGTGTATGTGATGCACTTTTTACAGCAAATAAGTGTTCAACAAGGCATGCCTGTGCTTTCAATAAATGAAAAAGGTATGGTTCAATGCATTTTGTATTGTAAATAATCAAACTGAATAAATGATGGAGCACAGCAAAGCATACCAGTGATGCTGAACTCTGTGATGATGATGATGTCCGTGGAGTGTGTGGGTGCGTATCGAGTGTCTCCAAGCACTTCTGAGCTCCACAAATCAGCAGGCCGACACATTCGGCCCCGACGGATGTCTTCCACAACACTGTGAAACTTAGATGGATAGGAAAGATGCAGAATGATGCTGGCTGTATGTGAGGTCGAGCGTAGAGGAAGTGATGCTTCCTGCCTCCCAAGTTCAGTACTCCTGATGCATCTCTCTCTTCCTCTCTCACTTCACACTCACTCTGATGGAGTCACTCACTCTTTTAATCCTGTTTACTCTGGATATTTATACCACGGATGCTCTTCTTAGTCCCGTTGGCAAGACTTTCAAACAGCAGTTGAAGTGGTTCCTGACTCTCCTGCTCCTCTTCTCCTTCCACATCTCTGTTCCTCTTCCACTATCTCATCCAGCTCCCACTCCTCCAATCTCTATGGGCATTGCTGCATCGCAGGGTCCCAAAGCCTATCCAGTTTAGTATGGTGATTGTGTACTGTGTGTCCCTGCTGCTGAAAAAGACATCAGTATGCGGCAAGCCCTCTGTTTTTCTCACCAGCATTCCTGCTGTTTTGCCCACGGGCGATCCAGATCTGTTGACATGTTGGCATAAGGTTGCCTTACAAGTATGCGGAGTGATGATGTGGACCACCGAACTCAAGTCTCGTAGAAGAAAGTATAAAAAGTATTTACAGCTTGCGTTGAAAGGCAATTGGATTTTTGATTTATTTTATTGTGAATTATATTCTAGAAAATTCTACCAAGTATCTCTGATTCCAATTTATCTGTTAATTGAATTCGGGGGACTTGTTATTAAATTTCCTCGGTGGTCGATAATTGTATCCCTTTCAACTATTTTTGAACATCCAAATTACATGTTTAAACCTCCTGTTTTTCTTTTCTTAAAATAGCCTATATGTAACTCTATACATCAGTTTTATCAAGTATATGCAAATGCATACATAGGTGCAGCTAAGACTGAAAGTTAAACTGAGAGCTCGCATTGCTTTAAAATGATTTTTTGCACATGGTTTGTCTTAGAGTAATAAAGACACCACATAAACATGCAAAAAAATTACAATACATGGTTTCTGTAAGTAAAACAAAAAAATAGATCTACATTTTTTTGATGATTTAATATTGCCAACAAGGGATTTGTAAAATAGGAACAGTTGGCTCAGTTCACTGGTCACAATTATATTCAATTATAGGGCGTTTTTTATAACACGTCCATAATTCAAAATGTCAAGTCCATAACGTTGGACTTGTCCTTATGTTTGAATCTTAAAACATATATATATCATAAATGGGGGATACATATTTACTGTAATGCTTCATAAATTTACTAGTTAAAACTCTCTGAATAAATGAGTTTGGACTTGGAGAAATTAAGATCAATACATCCATCTCAAGCAATTGACTAAATAGTAATAAGTGTCTTTTGTGAATGTTATGTAATAATAAATCTTTATAAGCTACATGCATTAAGAAAGTAAATACTCATGAAACATTTTATGGCATTAAGCCATCGTGCAGTGTATGCCCATTCCAGCCACTGTTTTAGTGGAATTAAGATTCATGTTCAATACATAGAAAAGATGGAAAAAACATTCCGTTCTGTCCTGGATTGTAACATTAATACCACAGACCTCAGGAGACCCAGATTGGAATAAAGCTGAGTGCAGCGGATGGACATTAGTAATCAATAAAAATCCTCCAGGCTTATGCAGTCTGCTTCATAAGGTTCTCTCTCTCTCTTTCTCTCTCTCTCTCTCTCTTCTATCTCTCTCTCTCTCTCTCTCTCTCTCTCTCTCTCTCTCTCTCTCTCTCTCTCTCTCTCTCTCTCTCTCTCTCTCTCTCTCTCTCTCTCTCTTCTCTCTCTCTCTCTCTCTCTCTCTCTCTCTCTCTCTCCCTCTCCCTCTCTCTCTCTCTCTCTCTCTCTCTCTCTCTCTCTCTCTCTCTCTCTCTCTCTCTCTCTCTCTCTCTCTCTCTCTCTCTCTCTCTCTCTCTCACGTGGCGTTGTTGTTGGGAATAGGTCAGTCAGCGCAGTGAATTCAATGATTCATTTGTCTTGTTCTGTCAGAACGACAGATGTTTAGTTGAGTGTGTGGTCAGCAGGGATCAATTCTCTTTCCTACCTCTTGCGGCATTCTTGCTGAGAACAAACACACATCATTTACCAAACACACAAATCAGGTGCACAAGGGCGAATGGATGAAGAGTAGATGTCTAAGGTCAAGTGATAGACGAGAAACAAAGGGTAAGGAAGCGGCAACATATAAAAGTCCGAAAATACAGAGGCCTAGGGGAATTCCGGTGTTGAACTTTTGTGTAAGTCAGACCAAATTTGAATTCAAATAATGTGTACCTAAATGTATTCATTTTGCCATCGGGTTAAACAATCCGATGTTTTCATCATACAGATCCGTAAACCTCAAAGAGAATACTCATCTCTAATCCATTTGGCAGTGAAAGGTCAGCGGTATGATGTATGCTGACCCACCTCACCCACCAGCAGCGTCCCGAGAGGTCAAGGTCATTTTTCAGGTCAACAAAGCCATAATCCAACTGGGAAATCTGTGACTGTTTTTATGCAAGAGCATTAATGGGGAATGGAGAAGTTCAAATTGATTGACCTCACTGTACATAAAATCTCACATACACACAGGCTCGAATATATTCTGGCACTGGCATTTGTGAGCGCACATGCTGTTTATACGGGCACACAGGAGCAGACAGGCTGAAATAATCCCCGGTGACAGAAGAGAGAGAGATCACACACACCTGACAACTGTCAGACAAATGAGCTCAGCTCTCAGCTTCACTCATGCTCATTACATTTAGACACACACAAACACACACGCGCACACGCACAGACACACATTCTAGACATGTGTGAAAGCGTACAAAGAAGTAATATCTTATCCTTATGGTGGAAATTCTCTTAAATTAGATTTTTTTTTTGGTTTTATTGATTTGGCTTGCCGCTCATACAATGCATTGTAACATAAAAATCAAGCAAGACATTACAACATGACGAATGCCCAAAACTTGAGTTGCCCTTTTCATACAGATACACCAAACAGCCAACCTCATATGTGATTGCACAAACGGCATTATTCCATTTTAAAGTATTTTAACCAAAGTAAATATTTTAAAAGGTCAAGTTTGTAAAATCTAGCGACAACTAGCAGTGAAGTTATGAAGTCCAAAATTGGATCTCTGCACTTTCGAACCACCACGGACAAAGGAGATAACATGTATGTAGATAAAAACGGATCATTCTAGTGTAATAAAATCACAACAATTTAAAATATAAGCTTCTTATACACCTCTTAACACATAGTTATGACATTATCAATACATCCTCTAAATTGTTTCTCATTGAACCGTTGATACTCTTATCTATCAATGCATATGATCAGAAGATCATATGTTCAAAAACATGTCTTGAAATCAAAATTCAGTATGATTATTTGGAAGTTCTGCCATCATTTACATTTGGAACGTTAAGTCATTCCAAACCTTTCTTTTTGGGAAGATATTTTGAAGAACGTTGGTGGGCAAACAAGACTGGCCCCAATTGATTTTCATTTTATAGACACAATGTTCTAAAAACTTGTGATCCAAAGAAAGATTTTAATGTTAAACTTAATTAATTGGATGACATCACGCACACAATACTGTACAAGGTGCTACTAACCCTCTCACCATTACTTATACAGTAAGTGTTAAACACTGCAGTTCCACAGAAGCTCAAGTTACTGACACATTACAATCCTCTTAAAAAAGCTGAGCTGAATCTGGCACGTTTCCCACAGATTTTCCAACCCTGTTGTCTAGTGTTCCACCCACACACACGGTACACACACAAACAGCGACCTCAGTGGGGCGAAGAAGAAGCTCATTACAGAATCAGCGGCTGAACCAACATACTCCACGCGTGCTCCATCCCTACAACCGAAAGCGAAAATTCTCCCTGCGCTGCTATATGTTCCAGAACACATCAACACGTCATTTCACACCACTTTCTCACCTCCACAATGAGTCTCCTGTGAGAGGGATATTGCTTTTTAGAGTTGTACTGTATGAATCACAGCGAAAGGTGCTTTTCCAAACAAGGCAAACAAATAGACCGCCCTGCTTGGCAGAATTTTTTGCAAACTGGTGAGTCAGAAGGGGCTGGTGAGTCATTTGCATTGTTCCGCTCGGCTTTAATGGCTGTTTTTGTTAATAGCATCCTTTAAGTAGACTCTCTGGTGCAGAGCATTATTAGCGGATAAAACATCTCACCCATCACTCAAGTCTGTATTTATATTCACCATCCCGCTGCTTCCAGTGGTTTCAATAATAAGCCGTGCCGATTTGAATGCCTGAAAACTACAATAGCCGCATTTTGTTTCCCAGTAACCCAGCGGATGTATTTTTATGTTGGCCTTTAATCTTCATTTTTAAAAGGATAAGTGTAGCAGGTAGGCTTGGGCCGTATCCAAATTTTGTTACCGTCAAACCTCCTCCCTGTCACACCTCGGTGTAAGGTATCACTGTGAATAATAAAAGAATGATGATATCATCGCTAAACTGTTGGCTTGTGCCTAAACCATCCAGAAACTGAGTACCAACCAAATTATAATGACATGAACATGCACAATAAAATTGACAACTTTTAATAACAACTAGCAGTTTCAAAAGTTGGGTTCTTTTTCGAGACCAGGTCACTTCGTGCGACTCGCCATCTTAACCCCCCTCTCTCTTTCTCCTAGTCATTAAATAGATTATATTTATTATTAAGTCTTGTCTCCTGTAGAAGGGTAGTGTTTTTTATGGTGGTATGAAGCTATTGAAACTGACACGTTGCTATTTTTAGATCCTGGGGTATTACCGCATTACCACCCAAGCCAAGCCGGGCCTTTGAATAGATTTTCCAGCAATTTTGAGCTGCAAGAGAACTTTCAAAATTTCTTAAGATCTCCTTTAAAACCCAGCCTAACTGCTGACAAAGTGTGTGTGTGTGTGTGTGTGTGTGTGTGTGTGTGTGTGTGTGTGTGTGTGTGTGTGTGTGTGTGTGTGTGTGTGTGTGTGTGTGTGCGCGAGCCGAGCAGCGCATCATCACCGTGGAAGAGATGCTGTCTTTGTGCAATTTTCTGTTCCGCGTGGCGTTACATGGCAAGTATCAGCAGTCATCAGAATCACTTATCTTTCCTAGAATGTTCCAGCACTGTTCTGTGCCTCTAGAGGCATGAATTATTTATCTCAGAGAGATGGAGGTGAAATTGGTAGAAAGGATAATCACAATGGAGGGATGGGATAAAAAAAGGAAATCCCACTAAATTCCCATCAACTTATCCAAATTGTTCAATCCATCTATTAGTTTCAATCTATCCGATTGTCTTGTGCTTTTCCTCCTCTGTGAAGCTCGCATGATGTGTGTCCAGATTTGAAAGGTATCTGAAGCCCAAAAACTTTCTCCATATTCAGTAACACATCTTTCATACTCAGTCTGCCAACTGTGATTGTAGTTTGATGTCTCATCCATGATATTGACAATGGTTTTCAGTATTTAGAGAGGGTTCAGTAAACATGATGCATTGACAGTGACGTTGGATATGACATATTTCCATTCCACAGGGCTTAATGGCTATGCATATTATTTCACACTAGTCCAACTGGTTGGTTGCTTACCAAAGTGTCTATCATTCTTCATCCTTGATATGATTTGGGTTCCTTCTTCGAAATATCTTTTTTCAAATTCATATGCTGCACAAATATTGAATAAATGACAGTACACTTGACAATTCACTCAAAATTTGGTTTACTCTCCCTAAAGAGAAGTAATTTTGAAGAATGTTTGTAACCTAAGATCCCAATCACCCCCACCCTTAAAAAAAGAAGTTCTTTTAGCCTGCCATAAGTATCCTTTTTTTAAAATATGAAAGTATAGTTTCAATATCTAAACGCAGGCCAATTTAGTCCCAAGCGCTATTAGTACACCAACAAGTACACTACTAGTAATATGATGTTAGCATACTTATTAAATAAAGTATACTTTAACATGAACTTGACCTTCACTTTAGTATACTTAAAATAATAACTTCAAGTATATTTATTTTTCATAAGGGTAATGTGTAGACAAAACCAATGTATGTAGAGTACTGCAATTGTTCATTATCAACATTCTTCAAAATATTTTTTGTGTATGAAAAAATGTTATGCAGGTTGTGACAAGAAAGTAAATATTGACAGAATCACTTTTATAGCACTTCCCTCAATGGTACAAGAGGCATACTTATGTCCATAGCAAAAATGGACGTTTCATGTGAAAACTTTAATTTACGGCCTAATTCAAGGGTTTTTTCAAGTATTCTTAAATATTACAAAGAGTGGTAAGTAACTTTTTCATAAAAGTCTGGAAGTAACATGCAGGATGTTATATTTCTAAAAAGTACAAAAAAGACTGAATGTGTCTTATTTTAATATTATATTATTATAATATAATTATTATATAAAGAATATTATAATAATAAATATAAAATTATAAACAAATTGACAATAATTATAATTAAAGGAAGGGTGCACAATTTCTAGTAGTGAGTGTTGATATTCCAAATCACCAAAACAAGCACGCCCCTACACCAAAAGGGTCTCGCCCCTTTTTTAAAAGCTCCGCCCCTCACATGTCATCTTTCGCTCTTTGCTGATGCTCCCCACCACAGACACACTCCTTACTTCTGATTGGCGGCACAATTGTTTTTGTATCAGACCCGACTCCATTTTTTTAAGAATTACTGAAAAATCACAGACCCTTCCTTTAAAGCACACTTGAAATCATTTTTTTCCATGTTTAGTATTAAGGATTTAACTTGAGGTTTCATGAATCGGATTTAACCTCAAGCATAGTGAAGAGTGATGCTTACCTTACCAGGCGCCAGTAATATAAAATATCGAGGTAAAGTGACAGGGATGCAGACATGTGTGACTATTCAGAAAGTACGAACCAGACCTTAAAGGGTCATGGCAATGTGAAATGTCAATCGATGCTTTTAATTCAAAGGCAAATGAGAATGAAGGATGTAGGAAATGTCGGGAGACAGAATAAAATAAATAAAGGGGCATTATTACAGTAAAACATACAGAGCAGTCTGTAAGGACTGAGTCATAAGTGCTTTTAGCCAAGAGTTATACCCTGAATTAAATCTAGGCCTCTTAATGATTATTTATTTTACTACACCATCAAGTTGACAACCATCAAAATTATAGATGCAGCGAATGCAAAGAGACCCCAGAAATCATCAATTCCTTTTGTAGAGAAATCAGTTGATGCGTTTTACAGTAACACACACGTTTGGCCATGTGTCAAAAGCACACCGAGTTTCTCATTCTGATATGATCGCAGTACAACCCATGAGACAGATCGCAACAAAGCTGAAGAATGCCGATGAAGCGTCGTGCTTGTCATGCTTCGGGAGAAAATACCGCTATGAGTAAGGTCAAACGATGATATCTTCTCTTCTGTCTCTCTTTTTTAAAAGAAGGGAATATTCTCACTTTACGCAGCTGTTTTTCTCCTGTCCTAAAATAGCCACAGCATGAATTAAAATGGATTGTTAAGAAAATCAAGGAGACGATGAACGTTACTTACCACATCATTTAATGACATGATGTGCTGTGTTACACTCAAACGTTTCTATGTGAAACCATACACACTTCAATAGAGAAAGCTTTCAATATACAGTTCAGATTTTGTGTACGCAGTGCAAAAATAAGGAAGAATAGAATGAAGCAGAAATATTAGGTGTGTAGTACAGATAAATATATATATTTAAAAAAAAATACTGCTAATAATAATATTTTCATTTAATAAACTTTAACAAACAATTACATTTGAAAGAATTTATCATTTTTGTAGTTTTTTTGAAGTTTTTAAAATATTTTATTCAGTTAATATAACTGTTTATTTTTGTGATATTTATCAAGCCACGTGAAATATCGTGTTGATTATTGATTATGTACAGATTTTTCGTCGACCCTTCCAAACATAGACATCCAACTTCATTCTACAAATGCACACACACATACTGTACAGAATTCCCTTCATCCATCTCTTCCAAACACTCACGTGGGAATGTTCAAGTCTTAGTGGGATTCTGATGACTGTGCTGAAGAAATACGAAAATCTTGGGGGAATACGAAACAGAACCCAAGGGTCAAAGGAAAGAGGAGAAATAATGAAATTAACGCCCAAGTGGCTTTTTAAGGGATTAGACCCACAGAGGAAAAAGCTCTCAGAAGAGGGTGAAAGTGTGTGTGCTTCAGACTCGGTGGCAATTAAAGTGATTAATAATGTGAACTAAGGAATTGAAAGGAAATTTGTTAAAGGAGGCAGATTAAACGCAATGTAACCTGCGGAGAGAGACTGGGGAATAGAGACACATGGCAAGTGATGGAAGAAGAAAAAAGAATCATTTTAGGAGGAGCACTGTAGATAGGAGAGATTTCGATCTCTGAGGTCTGAGTGAGATGTTTGGCCTTCATGCTGGATCACAGAGATTTTTAAAGACAATCTGTTGTATAATATTTTTCAGTAAAACCCACGTGAAAAGGAAAATGTGTCTCATGAGAATACAACAGACAGAGAAAAAGGGAGAGCGAGACAGAGGAGAAAATGGTTAAATGTGAGGTCTTTAGTGGTCCTCTCTTCCACTTGCTGCCACTGACGGTCTTGTCGTCCTCAAACCCTGAATGATTTATTAAAGAACGGCGGAGAGAGAGAGAAGGAGGGATGGAGAGGGCAGCCAGGCGAGGTCTGATTAACCGGAGGAGGGAGAGAAGACAAGCATCCCTCTATTATTCATTACTCCAGGGGAACAGGGAGAGGGACAAGATGGTATGAAGAACAGGACTGTGGAAGAAAGGGAGAGTTTAGAGAGAAGGGGAAGAATGTTTTTATATGGCACTCAGTGTCTCTTTGCACTTTTTGAGAAGTTCAAGGGTTGCGCAGGCTGTGTATAACCTACAGATGATAACACAAAACTGCGCCAAACTTTGCATAAATTCTAGAACAGTTGATACAGTTGTCCTATTGGAAAGTGACATTTCTCATAATATATATTGAAATACTGTATCATGCATTTCGGTGTTGTTCATTGAACCTCAAGAACCATTTTCAATAGATTTTTATCCTAATATCCAAATAAAAAATATAGTTTTTGGGGCAGCGTGTAGACAAGCAAAACATGCTAAAATATTATTTTCACCAGGCGTTAGATGTGATTCGCAACGGTCACCATAGTAACAGTGGCAGCCGAGACGATTTCCATTATTGGACGTTAAATCTACAAAATGTCAGTAAGGCTGTGGAAGTTATTATTAATTAATTATTGATTTTCAATTAACAAAAATGAATTTTAATATATAAGTATAATGAATTGTAATTTTGAGTTATTTATATTACAATTCATTTATGTTTTATATAATATTTAATATAATATTATAACTTTTATTTTTTATATAAGGTTTTGTACAATTATTTGTCACTAATTTTAATATTTTGTGGCAAATAGTTAGTTAATTTATTAATCGTTTACCAGTTTTCTTAATTTTTTTCCGAAATCAGTGTGCAATCGTGCTTAATAATTATCATCATAACATAAGTCCTACTTTTAGTCTTAATTTTTGTCGAGCAGATCTCATTTTAAAATATATATATTTTTTTGTTTTTATTATAATTATTAAGATAGGATAAGTTTGTCGTACACAAATAATGTTTATGACAAGTGCATTACAGCTTAATGTTAGAGGTGTCAAACACATTGTTCATTTATATAATTTTTGACATCATTCATTAAGTTAATCACATCTGGTTCATGAATCGTACAGTCAGCCGATGTTTTAAAGTTTTGTCTATGCATGTTTGTGGGCTACAGCTGGTTTTTATGTTAATGCCTAAGGCATGTGAAAGTCATTGTTGACAGAGTGATCTTCTGGGTGTTGATCCCGTAAAGCCAATACCTTTTGCAGTAATAACTTAAACAAACATTCAACATTTATGACCTCAGGGCTCATGGACAGGGAACTGGAAAGAGTGTCAAGGGACCGTCCAGAATGACTCAATAAGTGTCTGTTTATTCTGATATGTGTGTGAGTTTATGTGGGAAGTAAAAACCTTATTTGTTCTGTTGCCATGGTTGCTTTGTGTCATGTTAAGTTAGAACCCTGGGAAAAAATAACTTTTTATAGTAGGGATGGTCCGATCAATCGGCTGGAGATCAGTATCGGCCGATAATCACATTGTGTGTGCCAAACTAGGCCGATCTTATGAACGGATCTCTATTGATGGGATCAAAGCGTGAGGACATGGATGATGAGTGGTGGTTTAAATGTTCACCGTATAATGAATAGTTTTTGTAATCATTTAGTACTCTGTTAAAACAGTAGTTAGATTACATGCATTACATATTTACTGTAAAAATGTCAAAAAATATACAAATATAAGAAAGGCAACATCTATAGTATAACTTTATTTGAAAAAGGTTAACGGTGATCATAGAGCTTACATATTAGTTATATAAACTTGAAGCATTGGTATCGGCCTTTCACATCACAAAAAATCGGTACTCGGTATGGCAAAAATCCTGATCGGAGCATCTCTATTTAATAGTAGTGTGTTCAAAAAGACCCAGTGTGTCTTATATGTAGTTTCTTTCTTAGGTTTGGTTCATCTGATCCCTTTTGATCTATTTCGTCATGCACACCAATGCTTTTCCCTCTTTGTGTTTTCATTTTTGACCACTAAAATATACATCGTCTCATATTCAGTTGACAGGTTGTTTTTCCTCCAGGGAGACGGATGAAAAGAACATTTACAGCTTTTCGCTTCTACCATTTTCCAATCGTTTTTCAATTTTTTCTTTTCTTTCAGAATATGAGCATCGGAAAAGCCCATCTGTTGGAGGCTGATTACACATTTATTTGTTTTGAGGTGCACGTACGCCGTCCTGTCACATCCAGCGGGCCTGTCAGGAGCTGATGGTCCAAATGCCATCTCTAATAATGGCCAGCTCATCTCTAGACTAACAGTGTGTGTCTGAGAAAGCAGTGGAAAAAATGGAAGGAGGCAGACAGAAAAACACACGGAAGGAGAAAGACAGCGTGAGAGAGGGAATCGAGAGGGAATGAAGCAGACGACGACTGGCAGTGAAGTGGAACTCGACAAAGTAAAAACAAGGTATGGGGAATAAAGGGATGAGGTCAGAGAAGTAGATGAGACTAAAAAAAGGTGAAAAGCATTCATGTGAGACTGTGGAATAGAGGTTTGTTTCTATATGAGCTCTAAATGTGCTCTATTCTTACACGACTCCATCATAATGGGTTTCCAATGAGGCATCATATGAGTTCTACCATCATGCGATCATCATTCAATACATTTGCAGATTGCTGCAAACAATGGTCCTACATCAGAAATAGCTCCAAAAAAATGATGATTATTGTTTGTGTCTATAATATTGCTCCATAGACAAGCCTTGTGTGTTATGTATTATTTTGTATCGGTCTTTCTATAGCCGCGGATTCATCTCATGTCCATACAAATACATAAGTAATTTAAAGCAAAAATTACTTTAATTTTTCGAAACTCACCATTACAAGAATGAATCCAATTTATTTAGTTCTTAAGAGAATTTACATCACATAAAACGTATATAACTCATATTAAGGTAATTCTGTATTTTTCGAAAATACAGTTCCTTTGTAAGATTCCTTATTTTATGTGTGTGCAGAAACAGTTGCCAACACAGTTAGTAGTTAAATCTTTCACATAACGGAATGGATTGCCCCATCTTACATGATTTGCAAATTGTGATATCAAATGGGGGTGTCAATAAAAGACCAGGAGGTATTTTCCCAAATCTTGTTTGGAATAGCATAGTCAGACGTTCATTAACTGTCAACTGTGCTACTTAAAACTTATTACAAATAAAAAATTGAGAACGCTGTTCTTGGAGTTCGTTCAGGATGGGCCCGAAATTAAAAACAAATGTTACTGTCCACTCTGCTACTTTGTAAGGTACAGTATTAGGTAAAATCCGGTAACCCTGATAATGATCTATATAATAAGTATGTATGTTTAAGGAATTTATGTAAGGCCGTGCTTGTTTTTAATATCCAAAAATTGTTATATCCCAGATGTGCCCACAATTAAACAATAAGACATACATTATGTATTAATGTTTATAAAATGTCTCCAGCAATGGAGTATAATAAATATTATAACAAAGGTAGATAAGGTGACCCGCTGTATTATATGTCTCACAATAAAAGCGGACAGGGCATCTGGGTTTGTTATCAAATCTTTCCGTCCATCTATCATACACAATGATGTTTTCTCTGTACATTTTTCTGTGTACACTTGATTGTAAAGAATAAAACCCACTTGAGACTTTAATAATCTTTCCAGAAGAGAAAAATGTTATACACACAAAATGAAAAGGTTAGGTTGCCCATGCTGTTTCTGCTGTGGTGGTGTGTTAACCCTTAAGGAAAAAAGGTTTTTTGAAGTGTGCTACAAGTATACTTATTTTAAACTCAAAATAAGTAAGTATATATTTATAAATTAGAAAGTAGGCCACAGTGCTTTTAGTACACTAACAGGTACACTTCTAGTGCATTGCCATTAGTATACTTACTAAATACAGTATACTTTTAAATATACTTCGCCTTGCTTATGTTTACTTATAAATATGAACTTCAGGTATACTACTTTTCATGGCTCTGAAATAATTCTGGCATAAATCATATGGAAAGTGCAAGAATTAGACTCAAACAAACCTAATGTGAGATAATGCTTTAAATCATACATTCATGACACAACAGAATATAGTTAAAGCAATTATTAACCAAAATGCAATATAATAATGAAAGTTATATAAAAGTTTGGACTCAATCTGCCCTCTGCTGTTCACTATGTGACATGTTGACACATATCTTGTACATTCCTTCTTCTATATGATTAAAAAAACATATCATATATATGCAGTTTTATTTATTTAAGTTATTGCAAGAGTATTACAATTGTGTTTATCATCTTGTAACAGTCACAGTCCATAGATTCAACAAGTCTGACACACACCCGGTAAATCCCGTCCAAAACCCAATCAAACTTCTCTTTCATTAAAGCAAACACACAGCACACAACCCACATGGAAAAGCATGTAAAGAAAAATATGTACTCGGAATTCTTTTCTTCTATAAAAACATTGAACAAGTTACATAAAATACTGTTAATTAACATAAGAGAACCCTACGTTCATTCAAATGCATCTCTAACATCTATCTATCTATCATTACGGATTAACATCTGATAAACAACCCGTGCGTAAAATATACATGGACGAAAGCAATATTAACAGACAAATTAATTCCTTTCCTCTCTCATCAGTTCCTAAGAACTAACGTCACTGAAAGGTGTGCAGATGAACTAAAAAAAGCATCTTTAAGGCCTAGTTAAAAAAGGTAAAGCATGCCAAGCAGTAATCTCCAGACCAAAATGGCAATAAACATCAACTGATTTATAGCTAGGAACGGAATTGAATTTCCTTGGATATATATTGGTTCCCACTAAACAACTTCCAATCACAGATATTACTGTGATTTATAGAAGTGAAAACCATGAGTTTCAACTGAAATGGTTGCAGTGTTAGTCTTAGGAATCCAAATGTCCTCAATGCAGACTTTAAAAGGAGAAGAAAACAAAGTCTTTTAGAGTGCACATTTCACTTTCTCAACAAAGGTCAGACATGATACAGGATCCTTATAACTCAAGTCTTCAGATGACGTCTGTGCTTTAACATAGTGTTCTGGCCCGCACTTTTGGAAAAAGCTAGAAGAAGAAAAACGAGAAGAGAAAGAAGAAGTGTTGATTAAATTATAAAGTATTGTATAAGACAGCCTTAATAAATGAATGCTGAGGAACATTTAAGCTAATATACAGTACAGTAAAAAAACACATAAAAAAGTGGTTTTCAACAGTATTATTGTCAGTGAAGTGATTGGTACTTTTTATGCAATTTATTTACTGCTGTTTAACAATATAACTCTGAGATATCACTGCTTAAAGTTGACAAACTCAACTGTTGGGTTATAAAATTAACTTATCCTGGGTTTGTGGAACCTAATTGTTGGATTATTTCTACCTAGCATTGGGTCAGAAAAGGATAAACCCAAAAACTTTGGGTTGTACATTAATCTATGCTTGGTTGTTTGAACCCAACTGATGGATTATTGTAACCAATGTTGAATCAGAAATGGACAAACCCAACTTCAGGTTGGTCAATTATTCTATCCTGAGTTGTTTAAACCCAACTGTTGATTTTTTAACCCGGCATGGTCAAATTGACACATTCTCTAGGGTAAACCAAGCCCAAAAGCTGTGAGTAAATGTTTGTGCCAACGATGGGATAAAATAACCCAACATTTTTCAGAATTTAGCTTTAAATAGACTAAGATGATCAGAATCAGCCATATCATCTGGCAGGGTTTCAACAATGACGACCAGCTTGGATCACTAAATAACACGTATAGCCGGCAAATAGATGGTTTAGCTGGATTATCAGCTGTGTTATTTTACTGGTCATATGTTTCATGTAGTTGAACTCTTCTTACACCAAAGTAGTTGATTGGTACGAAGCCCTCTCTGCCACACAGTGAAGCCCACCACCAGTCCACCCCTTCAGTCTTCTGCAGTATGGTCACCATGTCTCCTTCTTTAAAGCTCAGCTCGTCTGGAGCCTGGGCAGAATATCCCCACAGAGCATACACCACCCCACTGTTCTCCACACCCATCGCTTCCTCCACACCTAAACGCAAAAACACACCATGAAACTGGACAAGTCCTGTGGCATGACAATGGCACATTAAATTACACCATTCTCGAATGATGGAGTTACTCACTTTAATAATGGTGTATTAAATTTAATCTCCACCCAAGTCTATGATTAATGCTTATACGGCACCAACATACGGCTCAAGAGAAGATATATATATAACTATTAAATACTCATTTATGGAGTCTATTTACCTCTTAAAAAACTCTCACACTTTTCATAGTCAACAGCAAACGGGTCGCATTTCTGTGCCGCCGTGGCTCCATCGCTGTCTGTTACGGCCATGACCGCCGCTCCGTTCCTCACCAGAAACTCGCACATTTCCAGATCATTACAGGATGCAGCACAGTGAAGTGGGGTCCTGCCAAGAGATAAGAATATATAAATACTCTCCTCCACATATATATAAATACATACACAGTATGCGTTAGATTCATGAAGCTTACCAGCCGTGACTATCTGGAGCACTGACGTTACCTCCTATCCGTACCAGGAACTCAACCACTGGGAAGTGTCCACCACAGATAGCATTGTGAAGAGCAGTGATTCCTTCATCATTAGACAGACTTGGGTCACTTATCTATACAGAGACACAGTAATTTTCCATTAACATGGTAAATGACAAAATGCTTACCTATAAGAAATCAACAAGAGTTGTGTTTTTGAGATAGTGTGACCTTTAAAAATGAACGTCAAAACATCTATGTTCAAACATGTTGTTGTCTGCAATTAAAATGCATTGTAATAGTTAGTCAACCTTTGACTAACCAATGTGATGTCATTTTAAACTTAATCTGACCAACCGACTACAAAAAGAACTAGTTTGTTGCAGTAACCCAAAGTGAACCTTCTTGAAAAACACTTTTGATATAGCATAGGCCCATATTCATTATGTAATAGAAGTGTGCGTTCTTGACATGTAGATCATTTCCAGTTTATTCCAATAATGTCAAACAAAGACAACATTTGAAAAGTTAAGAAAACAATTGAAGCAACATTAAAAAAACACTTGATAGTCAGGTTGCCGAACAGAGATTTGATAAAGACATTCCTGGAAAGAGATGAAGAGGATTTTTGCAACTAAGAATGTTCTATTAAGTCATGAAGAAGCAGGAGAAGAGTATCAATGAGGAGTTTATGTAAACAAAGTTTTGTCGAATAAGCACGTGTAATGTCTTCGATTCTTGTTTGTTTCTTGCAGAGACGTTGGCCGGAAGAACCATTGCAAGAATCGGCAGGAAAACAGACATGTTAAAATGAAATTTTAACATGTTTAAAGATGTTAGAAATTCAAACAATACAAAGTATACCATAACTTCCATGAACCTGTAAACTCTCTATGAATCACAACATTTGGAAATGTTGTCATGACCCTCTTTCATACATTTTTGTAAAAAAACTGATAAATATAAACCCTGCCTGTACAAACAAAGTGGAAGTGTTTGAAAACCGTATACTTTGCTTGAACTTCGTTTTACTCACTAGTGAAAAATGAAAATCGATTTTGCATGAAACATTTTGAGACCTCAATGTTGAAAGGTACGATTATAGATGAAAGAATACAAAATAGTAATTCATGTTCAAATGATAGTTTTTACTTCCACATTGGTTTTGTGACATACCTCCTGAGCAGCCTTTTGTACAGTTTCTAGTTCTCCCACCAAAGCCCCATCCAGCATCAGTACCAGTGGACTCAGGTGAGCCCTGCGAACACCAGGTTTAGTGGATTTTTTTGACTTCCGCAAGATCGACCGAAAATGCTGTGAGAGAAAAATGTATATATAACATCCCCTTTTTGTAACTGGTGCAATTTGTAATATGTCAGTCCTTACTTTTTGTTCAGACGAGACCTGTATCTCTGTTATTGGCATTGAAGCGGCTTTAGGACCCTCTTCTTCATCCGAAGAGCTGGCGCTTTCGGCAGTCGGTTCTTCTTTGATGCGGATCCTCCTGCGAAACAGTTTATTGATCATCTGCTTGTAATGGTTGGGCTGGGTAATGGGCAACTCTTTCAAGGGTTGAGAAACTTCAAGAGAGCCGCGTCTTTTCAAGGCTCTGGGGAACTCGGACCGGATCCGGATCAGTTCTTCTACGTCAGTGCCCATGTCTGCTTCAGGGGCCACCACAGGCTGGAGCCGTGTTGGGCTGAGAGGTCGAGGGGGCATATCGGGTTCCTCCCCCTTATTTTCATCTGTTCTACTGTTGTCCTTCTTCTCCAGTTTCTCAAGCTCAGCATCAACATCTCCAGAGTGGAGTACTGAATAAAAAACAAATCATTGACGTATCAATAACAATAGGTGAGTGATCATTGGCCCACACATGGCATGTGGTTACAGGGTACCTTCTTTGTAGTAAGCAGGTTGTCTCTGAGGATGCTGAGGCTGAGGGGTTTGAACGGGACGGAAGTATTCTTTGGGCAAGGGAAGAACTTGTCGGTATATTCCTTTTTTGTGTTCTTCAACTGGATCAGGTGTGTATCTGTTGTCAGCTAGAGCATAGTAGGGGTTTTGAAGCCTCATGATGACAGAGAGGGGTATGGGTCTGTGTTTGTGCACTCCAGTGTTTGCGGGAGGAATGGAGATGCGGGATATGATCGGCTGAGCGCCATAATTTGAACTGGGATTTGAGGTGAGATCGGGAGGAACGGAGATACGGGTGTTACGTGGGAGTGAGCTGTAAGAGGGTTGAATCTAAGACAGCAAGAAAAAAGGCATGTTAGAAGCTCTAACAGCTGGTCCCTGTTTAATGTGTCTAAACTTGTTACTCATACCTAAAAGTAAAAGGTGCTATTATTCTACAAGAAAAATGGATGTATAAGACCGCAGGAATTACGTTCACTTTTTTCTCCAATGCTGATTTATATAAATTCCTAAAAAAATCAACATCTGATCTTCAAGAGCGTAGATCTGTGAAAACTGCTTTAAATTTCTGTTTATTTTCCGTACATAGCCACTATGTGTGTACAAATCTGTATTTACAGCGAAGCTCACTCTCACATCGTTGAAAACGAAAATCAAATCTTAATTTAAACATACAAAATGTTGCCCTGTCTATGAAATCCAACATTAATCTTATTGAATATTATAAATATTAAAATTTGATTTTCCCCACTTATTCCACTACAAAAGCAAATTTTGACCTTTGCTAATATTAAATATATCAAGTATCGATTTAAATAGAATGTTCTTTCCATGAAGTAAAAACAGTAAATGACAAAAATTACTTAAGGGTAAAAAATATTTCATAACAATAATCAACCACATATCCCATAAACCCTCCTGAAAGATCGTAACTTTATATGTGTCATAACTGATTAGGTTGTTACACAACAGTTACTCAATATTAAGACATATAAACCCACTTTCAAATACGTTCATTTTGCATTTACATTTATTCCTTTTTGGACGCTTTTATCCAAAGCGACTTACAAGTTTTATGCAGTAGGCAATCATCACTGCAGAGTAAACAGTGGTAAGATGCCTGGCTGAAGGGAACTTCATTCATTGACTGCTGATACTGGGATTCAAACCAACAACCTTCTGCTTACATGTCCAGTTCTCTAACCACCAGACCACGACTTACCCAAACTACTTAACCAGAACCCTACAGTTTTATAAGAAACAATCGACCCAGAAGAAATAAATACATATAAAGTACAAAGTAGGATATCCCAGTTGAGCTAAATGGAAATTAGAATGAGAACATTTGAACTAAACATCTCAACAGTTCTGTTCATAAAAATCTATTAACTCAACAAAGTAACTTTCGAAAAACTGCCTTGAGCATTATTAACCGCACATCACACACAATTGTACACACCCAACAAAATTTCCATACCTTCTTAGTGGAAGGAGGAGCATCCAGGTTTGATTCTTTCCAATTGCTATTGGGTAAAGATGGTCTGATCCACTCATTTTCTGTTGTACAAAGAAAACACTGAGTGCGTGAAAGAGCGGCTCACATTCATACGGTATGTGCTTACTGTGCAGTCAAGGACTTACTGTCATAGGTGTGATGAGCCTTTCTTTCGTATGACATATCCAGGTCTGTTTCGTTCCATTTAGAGGGGTTTTTCTGCTTCTGCATTCCCTCCTCTGAAGAAGAGAGAAACTTAGTACTGAGTCTTAGGATAGAAACCAGCAGAACGTCAATACACAAACAGTAAACCACAGACAAAGAGCAAACCAAATAAACGATTATCCTGTATCTTGGTCTTACATCCATTAAGCACAACTTTAAACAAATGGTTTGTTTGTCTTCCCTGATTTACACATACGTTATAAGCCAAAGTGAAGAAACAACAACGTTACCCGAGCTTTTAAATGGCTGAAAGTTACGTGGCAGTGTGCTAACAACTTGTTGGCCATAAGGTTGAGTTGCCCTTGGACCCGTAGACAAAGCCAACGGACTAGCTAGCGGCTGAATCATACTCCGAGCTGTCTTGTTGTCATAGGTAGGGCTAGCTATGGCAGTCGGTTCCCCATAACTCAGTGATGTCATGCCTAGAGATCTCATGGTTTTGGGGGACATGTTAGGGGGTGTCCTTTGGTCGTAGGCAAATCGCGTATCTGAATAGTCTATGCGTGGCGTAAAAGGGGAGTTCTGCTGGGCTAAAGATCCAGTGGATGATGTTCTTAATATCATGCCAGAAGATTTGTCCTGGTTTGAATCTTTTCTGCTCATGGGTGAATCAAGGGAGCGTTGGATGGATTCTGATGTCAGGCTGCTTGTAGAGCTCTGAGGAAATGACATGATGCTCTCATTTCCATTCTTGTTGGGATTGTAGAAACTACTACTGCCATTGCTGCTGTTTTGGGGTTTGGAGATGGAGGTCTGTTAAAAGCCAAGAATAGGACATGCTTTTAGGTAATACGTTCACTTTTTAAGAATAGGAAATACCACTTCGCTGGAAATGCCAGTTCAAGGTTCTTGTGGGTTTCATGGCATAATGTCTTGTTTGGTACCTGCGCAGTAGTGTTTGGTACAGCAGGAGACGCTTCCTGCAGGAGAGAACTGAACTCTCGAGACAGCTCATCTGCTGTGGCCAAAGACGCATTCAGATCATCATTGATGGACTGAACTAATAGACATAAACACAAAAAAAACATCATTAAATCTCATTGGTTGAAAGTGGTAAGACTTTTATGTTTCAATATGTGAAAATACTTACAAATAAAGCCACTCGCATAGCTGCCTTGGGAGTTCATGGTTGTGTTTTCCAGCTCTTGTGACCGTCGTTTTTCCTACCACTACCTGAATGAAAAGAAGAGCGGATTAATCTGTCACATTGCACCTTAAAAGCAAGGATGTGTCATCGGTTTCATCATGCGATTTTAAATCGTGGACGATCTTAAAGGCGTCCTCAATCTGCTGCTCAACAGAATCCAGAGCATCTGTCTTAGACTTGTCAGTTATTTTTAAATAACCTTTGCTTAATAAATTTTTTAGTGATTCTTAATGAACATTTCAATCATTTGAACGGTCAAAAAAGTGCCTGATCCAGCAAATGATGTAGATGTAGATGCAGTCACATTGTATTTTTTAAACACAACATGTGGTTTAAAAATGGAGGCTGGGATTTCTGTAGTATCACAGACGTGAGCCCATCATGGAATGTTCGGCGATAATATGATGCCAACACAGATTCAGAGTTAAGGGTCACGTCTGCAACTGTATTACATTAGACACTATCTGATCAATCTTTTTCCTAAATACAACTCTGTTTTGTAAAAACTATTTAGTTTATATAAGGTCCTTTGGCCTGTAGTACAGTTGCTGTTCTACGTGTAGTTCTAGATGAGCCTGTCTGTTCTAGCTTTTCTGATATTGACTCATACAACTGAAAGAATAACTTCACCCACACGCAGTCAAATGTTGCTTTAAGTTTGAGGCTTCCTACATGTGATCAACATTCCTCATATTACAAAGCATAAAATATACTCGATACTGAATGATTTATTGAAAACACTAAGCTTAGATTTAGTGGACCTGAAAAGGTGTCTTGTTTTGCCTGCAAAAACGTTTTACTAGGAAATAATGGTTAGGCAGAAAGTAACGTTTATCACGAATGTAAAAAATTCAAGATGTCAACTACAGAACAGAACATTGAAAAAATGCATGAAATAAATGATGAAAATAATTAACAAACATATCAAAGGTGATAATTCAACCTAAAATGTCATTTTTAAACACGTGTGAATTACTTTCTACTGCAAAATTCAAAAGCAGATATTTTGAAGAAAGTTTGTAAGCAAAAAGCTTTGGTTACTATTGACTTGTTTTGTATGGACACAAAACAGATTCAAGCCAATGGGAACCAAACGATTCTTGTACAAGCATTCTTCAAAATATCTCCTTTTTTAAACTGCAGAAAAAAAGTTTTGGGGTGAGCTATCTCTTCCTCCTAAAACTTAAATTATATATATTTGAAAATAAAAGACACTGGAAACATCTTGCAAAATTGTGTGTTTCCATGACTATCTCGAACTCTCCAGGCAATGAAATCAATTAAAAAATCTTTATTTTCTTAGCTTTTACTGTTCCTTCCTTAGGGTTAAAATCTTTTAATAAGGGACTATAACAAACAAGAACTGAACTAAAGTACTGACAACAAGCTCCGCCATCATGTCTGCTGGATCAAGACTCTACTAACTCACTTGTTATGCAAAAGTCACGAAAAAATTTTGGTTACAGTTTACTTCAAGACCCCTTCCTTCCTTCCTTCAAGACACACCTTTTCCCAGTCTGACCGTAATCGCCACCTAACATTTACAGCTGACACTGACATGTTTCACCTTTGCATAGCTGATAGTTAAGCTCTTCTGTGAAAGTGTTGGTCACAGTTGTCTGGAAAAGGGTCTGGAATGCAGTGAAGTTGAGAGGGACATAAGTTAATAATAACTCACAGGCATTGCGATAAGAAGGCCTAACCCACTGCGAGCCTGGAGTAAAATACAAAAGACAAAAAGTATAAGCCAGCAGCGCTTTCTATCAGCAGATTAAGGTGTGGTGACAAAAACCATCTGTTCTTGTTCTTAACTCACTTCCCCAATCAGTGTTCATGACTGCCCTATGTCCTAATACATCACGAGTGATCTGACTTCCAAGTAACCTGTTATTTATTCAAACCTAAATCATAGTTTAGTACATAAGCAGGCCTAATCCTGTAATGGCAAACCTTAACTCAATACAGACAATGAATGCATTCATGATGAAACCGATTCATCAGATTCCTCATTGCACAATGTCCAAACCTAAATGACATTCTTCTTATTATCTCATGGAAGATTTTAAAAATGCATGGCACGGACAGCATAAAGGTACATTTTTAAGAGAGCAAGGGTGTGCCAAAATCTTAATGATACGAGCAAACAGGGACACGAATTGGGTAACAGGTTGAAGAATTCATGCATTGCCCAAGGATTAAGTATAAAATCAATGACACAAATATTGTTTGACTGGTCATGTAGGGTAATAGCACAACAAAACTACATTGTGTCTGTGTAGTCTTGCACTGTAAAATAAATACTGGCACACACACATATTATAGGATTCTTGGATTAGGACAGCAGGCTTGTTTATACACAGCGAGAATTATAGTCCGATTTGTAAAAAAGAGAAGGTTGATCGTTTAGGAAAAGGAAGACAGAAGTAATTCCTACTAATGTCCCCACCTTTATTACGACATGGACCAATGAGTGAATGCAGAAGACCTCACCCGATTGTTACTCTTGATTCACGGCTGAACCGTGGGAGGAAAATTACTGGTGAACAAAACTCCCGCAACCAAAGAAGATACAAAAAACGCACAAGATGCAAAACACAAATCCACAAAGGTGTACACTACATAAAGCACACATGTACTGTACTATTAGAAACCAGTGTTGTCCTATCAGATCAACCATCAACACATATTTTATCAGATGGATAGAAGTAAGCTTTTCGTTTGCAACATTCGACACCGGCGTGAGGGAGTGTCTGGTCATTTTCAAACAATGATCGCCCGACCACAGGAGATTCTATGACTATACCCTGTTAGTCACCCAAATACAACGGCTGGGTTATACATGAGCACCAAACTCAGAGATCGGGCTCACTGCCAATGCTGTTTTTCTAGAGAATGTTTTGTTTGTGTACAGCCCTACCCTAAAGGCACTCCAATGAGTCTACATAGATTTGCCTTCAATAGCATTCCCGTCTGGAATCTCTCAAGTCTCGGAAATTACGAGCTTTACATTCCCCAGGAACCACACGAGATATCAAACCCACCTAGTTCTGATAGCAGAACAGTCTTCCAGGACTCAACCGATGTGCAAAAGTGTGTTTATAGAGTACATTTATGGATCATCGAGCCAGCACAGAACGTGTTGCAGCAGGACAGGAATTAGACAGATATGCAGTTCAGCTGGTTCTGATAACATTTACACAGATGATAGGTCAGATTGTTAGAATTGGGCCTGTTCCCATCGCTGCAGAAAAGTGACACAATGGTGCTCATTACTAACCCTGCTTAAGAAAAATGTGCAATGAACCAGATTTCGGATATAGGATGCATGTATGAAATTGTTCATAAATGCATGTTTAAAATGCTTTCGTCACCTTTAATAGTATAAATAATGCTTTTATTGTAGAAAATACAATGGCAGAGTATAACCACAGCTTGAGTTTTATCAATATGTGGTTCCTAAAGTTCACAACAAATAACCAAAAGAAATGTAAGGGCAATGCCAGCGTTACAGACGTGGCATTTTGCGTTATGGATGCCACATAAAATTGCGTTTCGAATTCAAGTGTAACCGGTTAACTGAACCAACTGTTTATATATACAAAACCTTTGTTGATAGTGTTTAAACGAGAGAGAACTATCAGTCTATGAACAAGTTTTCTTTTTTAAAAAAGATAAATAAATATTTGTTATGGACGTGACAAAAAAGCGACAACAATTTTGGGAGACAACAAACTTCTTATGTATATTCAAATCTACAAACATACAAAAACATCCAACAAATGGCCAAGGGTTAACTCTTTATAGAACATAAAACAATAACAATATTTTAATACTAATATGTCTGGATATGAACAAAATGTAGAGTTATGGATGTGACAATCCTGATTTTAGCTTGAATAGGAAATATGTACTAAAAATAAAATAAAGAGAGACCTCACATGGGTGACATTTGATTTGTTGACATCTGCACTACAAGAATATTAGAATCCATTA